>VJNQ02000540.1:0-61129 GCA_007827005.2 Populus simonii
ACATAATCCAAAAGGCATCCTTCGATATGCAAAAGTACCAAATGGACATGTGAAAGTAGTCTTATCTTGATCTTCCAATGCAATTTGAATTTGATTGTAACCTGAATAGCCATCTAGGAAACAATAAAATTCATGACCTGCAACTCTTTCTAGGATTTGATCCATGAAAGGTAAAGGAAATGATTTTTCTAGTCATTGAATTAAGTTTTCTATAGTCAATGCACATGCGCCAACCAGTAATAGTCCTAGTTGGAATTAACTCATTTTTCTCATTTGTTATCACAGTAACTCCAGACTTCTTGGGTACAACTTGGGTAGGACTTACCCATTTGCTGTCAAAAATAGGATAAATTATTCCATTATCTAGAAGCTTAATGACTTCATTCCTCATTACTTCTTTCATATTAGGATTAAGCCTTCGTTGCATTTCTCTAGAGGGTTTAGCATTTTCCTCCAAATAAATCCTGTGTGTTCAAATAAAAGGACTAATTCCTTTTATGTCAGCTATGGTCCATCCTAATGCATTTTTGTGCATTTTCAGAGTTTGTAATAACTTACCTTCTTGACATGCATTAAGTTTGAAGAGATTATTACCGGAAAAGTTTCATTTTCTCCCAAAAATGAGTAATTGAGATTGAATGGTAACGGCTTCAAATCAGGTTTTGGTGGTTGAACACTTGAAGGTATAGACTCAATTGATCGTGGTGACAATTCTTCAATTTATGGTCTCCAATTACTTGCCTTTGATTCTTCCTGAAAATAAACCATTTGCAAATCTTTAGATTTATTAAACTCAACTTCACTGGAAGTAGTTTGAAATTGATCATAAACTAATTTCTCAACAAAGTCTTCTTCCTGTAAATCATTATCATCTCCAGGTTGCTTGCAAATGTTAAAAACATTCATCTCCAATGTCATGTTTCCAAATGATAACTTCATCAGTCCATTCCTACAATTAATCAATGCCTTAGAAGTTGCAAGAAACGGACGTCCTAAAATAACAGGAATTGATTTACATGTTTCAACAGGTTGTGTATCCAAGACAACAAAATCCACAGGATAAATGAATTTATCAACTTGTATTAACACATCTTCAACTATTTCTCTAGGCATTTTTACAGATCTATCGGCAAGTAAAAGAATTACAGAAGTTGGTTTTAACTCACCTAAATTAAGACTCTGAAAGACTGAATATGGAAGTAAATTCACACTAGCTCCAAGATCAAGTAAAGCTCTTTCAATTTTATGTTCTCCAATAAAGCAAGAAATTGTAGGACAACCAGGGTTTTTATATTTCAAAGCATTATTGTTCTGAAGAATGGCACTTACTTGTTAGGCTAAAAATGCTTTCTTTTTCACATTCAGTTTTCTCTTCACAGTGCACAGATCTTTTAAAAATTTAGCATAAGAAGGTACCTTTTTAATAGCATCTAACAAAGGTATATTGATCCTTACCTGTTTGAAAGTTTCAAAGATTTCAAAGTTGTGATTGACTTTCCTTTGTTTGGTCATGGCATGAGGAAATGGAAGTGCTGGCGGGGAATCAGTTTTTTCTTTGCAATGTTCAGATTCAACCCCTTCCTTACCCTCGAAGATTAACTCCTCATCTTTCTCACAAGGTTCAAAAGTGGGTTTTTCAATAACCTTACCACTGAGAAGAGTGATGAATGATTTGACTTGATCCATGTGTTGGCTTCTGGAACTACTTGCATTTACATTGTGTTGCCCCTTGGGATTTTGCTGTGGTTGAGATGGAAACTTACTTTTCTCTTGAAAACTGAGAGAAGATGTGAATTTTGCAAGAGCATCTTTTAGATCTGCCATGGTTTGAGCATTTTGAATGTTGATTGTCTCCTGCTTTTCAATAAATGCACGCAATGTTTCCTCGAGATTTCTTCTAGAAGGTGGAGCATAAGAAGGTGCATATCCATGAGAATTTTAAAAATTATGGTGTGCTTGAAACAGTGGCTGTGAAGTTTGTGCATTATTGTTACCACTCTTCCAACTGAAATTTGGGTGATTTCTCCAACCAGGGTTATATGTTTTTGAGTACGGGTTATGATTGGGCCTTTGGAAACTGTTTAAAGCATGGGCTTGTTCATGGAGGCATTCCTTGAAAGAAGGCAAAGTTGGACAGTTATTGGTTGCATGTTCATTCGTTTCACAGATTTGACACACAATGTCTTGAACAAATTTTAATTGACCACTCTTTTTAAATTCAAGTGCCTCGACTTTTCTAGCTAAAGATGCAAATTTGGCTTGGAGGTCATGATCTTCCCTAAGGTTGTACATACCTCCATTAGATGTATGAGGTTGAGTTTTACCTGGTACCTCATAAGTGCCTGTAGTGTCCTAATTTTGAGCATTTTCAGCTAGCAAGTTTAGGTACTCCATTACTTCATCAGGGTCTTTATTTTCAAAAGTTCCATTGCACATCAATTCCACCATTTGCCTATCTTTAGGTGTTAACCCTTCATAAAAATGTGAAACCAATCTCCATGTTTCAAAACCATGATGAGGGCAAGTATTAAGCAAATCTCGATACCTATCCCAACATTGGTAAAATGTTTCTCCTAGTTTTTGAGTGAAAGTGGTGATTTGTCTTTTGAAAGAATTTGTTCTGTGAGATGGAAAAAACTTCTTTAAAAATTGTTGTTGCATTTCATCCCAAGCACGAATAGATCCTGACCTAAGATTTTGTAGCCATGTTTTAGCTTTATCTTTTAATGAAAAAGGAAAAGGCTTTAATCTGATGGTATTCATGCTACTATTTAAGTCATTATAGGTGTTACAGACTTCTTCAAATTCTCTCAAATGCAAGTATGGATTTTCTAGATCAAAGCCATGAAAAAAAGGTAAAAGTTGAATAATGTCTGGCTTAAAATTAAAATGAGATGCATCAGGAGGGAAAAACTATACATGAGGGTGCACTTGTTCTTGTTGGATTCATATGGTATCTTAGTGTTCTAACTCGATTATTCTCATTATGAAGTGATTGTTTATCTTCTTTGGCCATATTTTCTAAAAATGATGAGGATACCCTACAAGGTCTACCACTTAATGTACGTGACCAAACTCTCATGCACGTGTAGGAAGAGAATAAAAGGAAGAAGAAAACAAAAGAAAAAGAAACAAAAGTTAGATACAAGAAAAGTGAAAAGTGAAAATAAAATAAATATTATAATTTATACAAGAATTTACCTTCCCGGCAACGGCGCCAAAAACTTGACACAATCAAAGAGTTAATGTCTTATCCCAGGTGCAGGAGTGTCAAAGTAATAAATAACCCAACCCGGCAAGACCGGGGTCGAATCACGGGGAGGTGAACTATATAAATTATAAATTATTATTATTATTATAATAATAATAATAATAACAACAACAACAACAACAACAACAACAATGATGGTGATGATGATGGTGGTGGTGATGATGAGTTAAAGAGGACTTTGAGATGTAAGATAAATGTGAAGATTAAACAATGATAAAAACAAATATCAAGGTTAGAAGATCCACTAATAGTATTAGAGATAAATAAAGTATAAACTCTTTATAAATTATCAACATGATCATATTAATCATCTTATTTACGTAACACCATACTTATAAACTTTATCAGGTATTCATGATGCTAACTTATATTGACAACAAATCAAAAACAACGATGTCGGCCGAAGACTATGAAGGATCAAGTATTTGATGTACCAAGTGTTACACAACACAAATCTAGATTAACCATTTAACAAGCAAGGTATTAAGAATTAATAAGATAAAAACGATAAGACATGTTAATAGCAAACTTTCTTGGATATAAACATTAAAGTTCATGTTGAGTTTATATTATACTTATCCTAATACCATTAGTGAAACCTTTTCACCTTGACATAATTAACTTAGCTAGACATTATGAAGAAGAAAAACATAAATAAACAATATAAGAACATAAACATGATATAAGTTAACTAAGTATAGTAAAGGAAATGAAAAGCATGAACAAGAGATTAATGAAAGCAAAACTTAAGCATTACAAAAATATAAAGAGAGAGCAAGAACATGATCTTGATATGAAGAACCAAGATTACTAAATGAATGGCAAATGCCTCCTTTTATAGGCTAAAATTCAGAACTATTCATTTGGTAATTGATTATTGATGTAGTGGCCAACAATTGATTTAGTGGACTTGGTGGACAGCAGCACTCAAGCATTTTGGCTGGATGAAATGACATTGCTGCAATCAGCATTTGGCAAAGTGTTCCTCATTAAAGTTGTTTGCAATCGTCTTATCTTTCCACCCATACAATTTCAGAGCATTTGGATCACTAGAGCTCGAGATATGGCTAAAATACTGAGTAGTGCTGCTGGTGGACGTCGTGGATAGCCCTTAAGCTCTTGTCTGGATGCAATGTCATTGTTACCATCAGAATTTGAGCAGGTCTTCTCCATGAAAGTTGTTGGAAAATGTCTTTTCCTTCCACCCACCAAATTTCACGTGATTGTGCTTTCTAGAACTTTAGATATGGGTAAAATTCTAAGCAGTGTTTGGGCTGGATTGCAGGACAGATTCTGACTTCTCTTTTGTGGCCAAACTTTGGATTTGAAAATGGCAAATTTGGGTCTTCCACTATTCATGAACATTGTAGGCCTATTTCTTAGCTTTCTATCCATATAAATTAAACCGAAATCCAAGATCTACAGCTCTAGATATAACCCAATAACTGAACGGTGTTCCAATTTGAATCTCTTTTCTAAGCTTCGCCTTTTCTTTGTCCTTTCACTTTCAATAGTTGATCACATCAATCAATCCTTTGAATTGTGAGATATGCCTGCATTTAAATGAGCATTTACTATAAATTAAAGCTATCTTATATTATCAGACTTGTTATTATAAAACATGCTCTAGACTTACAATTTTTTTGTGGAGATGTCTTGGACTTGTCTTCTTGATTATTTTTTTTCATTTTAATGATTGATCATACTTCAAGCTCGATTCTCTAAATTACACCTCGTACTTTGTCATTGATATCTTGTCTTCGATTATGGATTTTATACCATCATTAGAACACTTTAGAGAACTCCTCATCCTTTTTTTTTTTCAATTTTGTTTCACTTAATTTCTTGCTCCCTTTCAATTTTTTTCTTTTTTCCTTCTATATCAATTATCTATAAATATCCAAAACTTGCCCCTAGTGTAAGGGATGATCCTAATATGAGTTATTATAGAACAAAAATATTTGAGGCATAAAGAGGGATAACAAATTATGTATTTTTATTCGTGAAGGATATATCAAATATGGTCTTTCTTTATCTCAAAATCAAATATGCTCATGTTGATAAATCTTAATTTTATTGAAAAATCATTATTTATTAGGAAAACATGAGATTAGCCTTAAAGAAAAAAAAAGGGTGGAATGGGTTAGTTCATGACCTGAATGCACACTGTTTATTATTATTTAAGTCATCAAATCATTATTTTAAGTAAAACTTTCTCCTTTAAGATATATTAGGCATGAAAAAGATAACTTTATGGTTTAAAATAAGGGATTTGCAAGACTTTACCCTCTTTAGTTTTATTAGGAGAGGACGATACATTTTTTAATTTAAAAAAGTAGAGATAACAAGATTCTTTCTTTTAAGGTTTAATTATCAAGATTAGAAAACCGATTTTGAATTAATTATATTTATTCGATCATAGATACTAAATATAACTTTCAAATAAACATCTCTTGGTATCAAAATAATAATTTGATATAAAAATGAAAGAGCATAATTTAAAAGATGTAATGTAGTCCCAAAACACAAGAAAAAAATATCAAAGAAAAAAATATTTTAATGATCTCAATCAAAAACTTTAGTAATAAAATGGATTGACAATGAAACACTCATTCCATCTTCATGTCAGATTCCCTCATCAAACATTCACAACTTGGTAACACTATCAAGTGCCTCTTCCATTATCCTTGTCGATCATTTGTTTATATCGGTGATATACTAGTGATGATATGACATGTACCATTATTTTTCACAACTGCAACATAGCTCTTACTTATCAACTTTTAGACTTGATATTTGAAACTCTTCAAGTCTTCAATTAAATGGCTTAGAATCTCATCATGATATTTATATTTAGCATTTGGATCATGATTAGTACTTAAAAGTGTATTTTTATCAAGGTTTTATATCATCATTTTACACTTGAAGTATCAATAACTCCTTAACTAGAGCATGTTTTATAATAACAAATCTGATAATATAAGATAGCTTTAATTTATAGTAAATGCTCATTTTAAATGCAGGCATATCTCATAATTCAAAGGATTGATTGATGTGATTAACTATTGAAAGTGAAAGGATAAAGAAAAGGCTAAGCTTAGAAAGGAGATACCGATTCAATTCAAATTGGAACACTGTTCAATTTGATTTATATGGATAGAAAGCTAAGAAATAGGCCTACAATGTTCATGAATAGTGGAAGACCCAAATCTGCCGTTTTCAAATTCAAAGTTTGGCCACAAAAGAGAAATCAGAATCTGTTATGCAATTCAGCTCAAACACTGCTCAAAATTTTACCCATAGCTGGAGTTCTATAAGGCAAAATGATGTCAAATTTGGTGGGTGGAAGGAAAAGACATTTTCCAACAACTTTTATGAAGAAGACCTGATCAAATTCGGATGGTAATAATGACATTTCATCCAGACAAGAGCTTGAGGGCTATCTACCACGTCCACCAGCAGCACTACTCAGTATTTTAGCCATATCTCGAGCTCTAGTGATCCAAATGCTCTGAAATTTTATGGGTGGAATGAATACAGAGTTTGTAAAAGAAAACAAACCTAAAATCTAGGAAAATGAATCATTCATGATTAAGGATAAATAAGTAGAATGAGGTATTTAGCATTTATTGTTATTTCCTGTAATTAATTGATGTGGTTTATATATATATATATATATATATATATATATATATATCAACATTTAAAAGAATTCAACTTAGACTATTTATTGATAAAATATGAATTTCAAGATATAGATTGAAGAAATTATCAATCATTTGTTTTTAAAATAGTTATTCTCTTTCATATATTGCTTGTAGTTTGATTGCAATATTGTTTTTCATTTCTACTCCATATCTAGAATAAATAGCAAACAAAATTTATAAACGTAATGCTCTCAAGAACATATGGAAAAAGTATCAAAACTATTTGACTAGAGAAAAATAAAAGAGAGTTTTAAAAAACAAAGATTTGTTCTGAATATATAATAAAAATGTAACTCTATTTTAAATTAAATTTCTCATTCAATTATCAGGTTAGGAAAAGGGTTTCTTGAAACTTTCATTTTGTTATTATTAACTTGAATTTGAAAGGTCTTGTGATAGGGGAGGGAGTTCAAGTTCTATATTAATATCAATTCAATTCAATTGTTATGCCTTGATCGTCCTTACACTATCTATCATTTGGCATTCACTGACTATATAAAAGAACATCGCATGTAAAAAAAATGAAAAAAGTTGTCCATAGGCAAAAACATAGCGGTAAATAAGCTACCATGTTAGGTTTCTTTCGTTAACACTTTGGGCTATTATATTAGACACTACATGTATTGTGTAGTCTATAAAAACTTACACTATTTATATATTAGGTGAAAATCATATTTAAATTTTGATTAAAAGACTAGAATATCCTAACTAATGTTTTTCTTTTTCTTTATTTTCCTTTTATTCTCCTTCTTTATTATTTTATCTTATAGACCCTATGATATTTTTAACATCCAAACTTGAAAAATAAATATTCTAGTAAGAGATAAGGTTTTAAAAGAAAGAGAAAGAAAAAGTGGACATCACTCTATGAATCCTAATTATTGTACAATTAAGTTAGATCTAGGTCTAATAAACCAAGATTTTATCAGTATATCTTTATATGTCTTTACTAAAACATATCGGATAAGAAAACATACTGGTATAGTTTTTCCAAACACAAACACACCCTAGTGGAGGCGTGTTGGGTCCGGTGCTAGCAAACCTAGCCACGGTTGGACTTGGTAGTGTGCCAAGCCCCAAGCGCACTAGGTTTGGAGCTAGCCAGACCTAGCCATGGTTAGGCTTGGCAATGTGTCAAGCCTCAGGCATGCTGGGTCCGACGCTAACTAGACCCAGTTATTATTGGGCTTAGCAGTGTGTTAAGCCCTGAGCGCGCTGTGTTTGGCCACTGTCAGACCCAACCACGGTTGCTAGGTCTAGCACTAGTCAGCCCCAAGTACATTTGGGTCTAGCCAACGCTAAACCTATATATTAATACTTAGGTCCAGCCAATGCTCAACCCATATATTGTTGGGTTTGACATTAGTTAGACTCAAATATTATTAGGTCTAGCATTGGCCAGACCCAATTGTTGTTGGGTCTGGCATCGCTAAACCTATATGTCATCTGAGTCTGAAGCCTTTTGGATTTGGCCAACCCCAAACCCAATTTTTGTTAGGTTTGGCGATGCTAGACCCATGTTAAGGAGTGCGTTAGCCAGTCCAATGTTGAGGACTGGCATTTCCAGTCCTATTTTAGGGTCTGCGCTATTAGACCTTGTGTGTGAGTCAAACAAATGGCGTCAGACCTAGCACTTGGCCTTGGCAGTACGCCAAGCCGAGGCACAACCTGGGTCTGGCAGTTGTTGCCAAGACCAATAGCTTAGCTTGGTGCGCTGCTAAGCCAATGGGGTGGGTCTAACGCATGTTTCCTGAAAGTGTTGTGCCAGAGGATTTTTGTCACTAGGCATGACAGGGTTCGCTACACCAACAGATTTAAGAAATAATCATGTCCAATTTTTTATATCCTTCCCCTATTTTTTAAGTTTTTAATTTAAATAATTTTTTAAGTAGTAATCAAGGGAATTCTTGGTATAAAATGAGGTTTTTATAATGATTTCTTAAAAAGTGAGAGTTTTTTAATCAAATTCTCAAAATTTTGGATGGTTACTATAATTTTATAATTCCTCCATATGATTATTGTAATATATCCTAAACTATTTTATAGAAAAATTAGTCAATATAAAATATTTTATAGTCAATTTTTAAATTTATTTTATTTGTTAAAAAATACTTTCATCTCATAAAACTTGATAAATTATTTTCTAAAATATTAATTCACTCATAATATTTTTTAATTATTTCAACTACCACTAAAATCTTATAGCTATTACCACCACCATCATCACAACCACTTCCCCTTTTACAATCACCATCAATCTACAACCACCACCCCACCACCAATTCTTCATCTATATCATAACAATTATCCTACAATCATCATTATCACTATTATGACCACAATTATTTTATGGAAAAAATATTTTGAGCATCCTATAATTTAGTTTTTTTTTCACTTTACAACCTATATTTTTAAAATATTATCTTTACAACCTAGATCAAAACAAATTTTAAAAATCTACAAAATGATAATAATACTCCAATAAATAATAAAACATTAACCATTACCACCCAACTTATTTTCTTTCTTCACTCTAATCCTCTCTCGTCTCTAATGCTAGAAGAAAAACCCAAACATAAATCCATGATTGAAGACAAAATCAAACAAGGACTCAACAAGGTTTTGGTTGTGTTTTTGGGTATGATTATGGTCCACACCAACTGGATTCTGGGTTTAAACTAAGGCATGTCAAGGCTGTGAAATTTTTTGGGTTTTGGGTTAGAAAAGGAGTGATTTTTTTGTTTGATTCAAGGTTAAATTGCCCGTAGAGAACAAAGGTTTTGGCGGAGATATGGGGCCATCTATGATGCAGATATGTAAGTTGATTTTCTAATCAAGAAAACTGAAAAAAGGGGAAAAAAAAAAAGGAATCTAGGCAAGACACTACAACATTATCCAGTGTTACCGACGGACTCATTCCGTCGGTGACAGCAATGAAGTCCGTCGGTGAAAATAATACCGACGGACTCACCGACGCAACACGTCCGTCGGTAAAACAGTCGTCGGTAAATCCCATTTCCGTCGCTAATTCTGTCGCAAATAAAAAAAACCACCCACCGACGGAAACGCCGACGGGTTACAGACGGATACGCGCGCGCCCAAAAAAAAGTTTCCCGCGGGAACATTACCGACGGATTTTTTCCGTCGGTCATATCAAGGGTAATTACCGATGGCATCACCGACGACATTTCCGTCGGTAAATGTGGCATGGCTGGTAATTTTTGTGCAACTCTCTGTGTAATACCGACGGATATTATTCGTTGGTGAGTCCGTCGGTAATTATGGCATGGATGGTAATTGTTCGCCAACTCTCTGTTAAATACCGACGGATACTATCCGTCGGTATATCCATCGGTAGCTATTTAAAATATATAAAAAAAATTTATTAATTGTAAAAAACCTTAATAAACAAATAGAAATGCATTAAACATTAATAATGTAAAAGTAATGTTAAATAATATTCATTACAAATTTAATGTGTTTAAAAAGCAAAATGAAAATAAAATAGCGGCGGAGCTGGAGGAGGAGGCGGAGGAGGAGGAGGAGGCTGGTTGTTCCCTGGACCATACGGCCAAAAAGAAGCTACACAAGTATCGTCACCCATCTTTGATCTCATCTCCATGACTATTTGACGGAGCTCATCATAATTCGTCGAGAGTTGTTGATATTGTTGTTTCAACGCAATGAACTCCTCAGACTGGGTGTTCGATACTGATGGAGAGCTTCCAACAGTTGAGACACTACGAGTCGAACGCAAATTGTCAGCCGTAGTGTTCGAGAGCCCGTAGACCCGATTTTTATTGGGTCCACCAGACGATCCCGCCTCCATCCACAAATCTGGATCGAAATCTGGATGGGTCGACGGATTGTCCCCATATCTCTCCCTCAACCGGCTATTATAGGTCTCCTGAAAATTCCATCGGTAAAAAAATCATCAAATGCAATTCAAGATGCAATTCAAGAAAATAATAACTTACAAAATAAAATGAATGAACGAACATACCACGAAGTGCTGAGCACGGTTGTCCATGAACTGCTGCACCCCCTTTTGGTGGTCTTGACTCCGCACATGCGTCTCTAGAAACAGCTCCATTGGACTCGGTTCACGTCCAAGAGACGCAGCCTGTAAGGAAAAAAATAGGTTGAAAGTTAAATATATTATAAGGAACGACAAATTAATTAACGATATATTTCATTAAAATTAATCTTACCATCCGCTTTGCATGTGCGCTGAATGGGACGGATCCGCCAGTGTGCGTGGTCACCGAACCATGAATTTGCCGGTTCCGGTTGTCGATGCCAGACTGTGAGCGCCGTGAGAACCGCTCTGAGGTCACGTGCTCAATATATGCCGTCCATATTTCTCCCGAGATGAATGGCGGTCTAAATTCCTGCCAAACCGCCACCTCATTCCATCCTTCAAGACCGTTATCCCTCGCATGTCTTTTTGATTTTTTTTGGGTGTCATACCAAAAATCACGCAACCTACTTCCATAGTAACAAATTAGAATTTAAAACATAAACTTATAAAACAAAAATAAATATTATTTTCGATGTTACCTAGTTGCCGCGTGATTCTCCCATACCCTCCTCACAACATTGTTGTCCGCCCTATCCCACTCAAATTTGTTCTGTGTATATAAATAATTCATATAAAATAAAAATAGTACAAGATATAAAATTATAAAAATCATTTAGTAAAAATAAGCTGGAAATTAAAAATTTACACCGACCTGAAATCGCTTAAACCATGCATCGATATTAGGTTTCCACTCAGGATGTCTGGAAACCTGGCTCCATTGAAACAATGGAATCTCCATCGACGATTTAAACGCCAATGTTATAGTCCTTGCAGCCTCAATGTTTGTGAACCTGAAATTAAATAAAAGTAGTAATTAATATTAATTAGTTGTTCATAAATTATGTTATAAGTATATAAAAAAAAACTAAAACCTAAACAAACTTACATTGAGAGGTCGTCCTTCCATTGTGCCTGGTACTTGCGGGTGAATTGACCCCGCTGTGAAGGCACACCGCTTCTGCGCTGTGAAACCGCGCTAGAAGAGGCAGCATCACAAGTTGGCGTAGATTCCTCGCCATGATCAGCACCTAAGGATACGTCCTCCTCGCTGCTAGAAGAACTAGCTGCAACCGTCTTCTGACGACGTGCTGTAGATTTCATTCTACGCATCTACACAAATGTACACGAATAATTACATAATTAACTTCGATTATTTAAAAAAAATTCGACAGAGTCTCCCCTGTATTGGGGGGTCCTAAGTTGTCGATAAAATTATATTACACTTCCAATTTGTTTCACATCCCGATCCAATCATCCTGGATCTCAACCCAACTCATCATCATCAACACAACATTTTATTCAATAAACATCATATAGAATTACAACTATCAACATTCATTGTTAAATTGATACTAACATTAGAATTAAGTCATACAAATATCCTAAATTAAGATAAACTAATTAAATGCAATTCTATATATATAAATTAACATTTTTAACATAAATTCAACAATAACAATTATAGCAATACAAACAATAATATCCTAAATTAAGATAAACTAATTAAATGCAATTCTATATATATAAATTAACATTTTTAAAATAAATCAACAATAACAATTATATTTACAAATTAATATTTTTAACATAAAATTCAACAATAACAATTATAGCAATACAAACAATAATATCAAAACTAAAAAACTAAAATTAATAAATAAAATTAAAAAACTAAAAAGACATCAATTCAAAATAAATTTGGGAATAAAAAATGCTTACCTTAATAATGTGTTGAATTTAAGATTTTATCTACAAACAATATACAAAACAAAGAACACCAAAAAAAATAATCATAATTAAAATAAAAATAAAAAAAGACAAAGAAAAAGGGATACATAGCTTTTAAAACTACCACCAAAACAATAAAATCCTTCTAAAAGCTAAATATAAATCAAAGAAGAAGAGTAAGGGAGAAGAGGAGAAGAGAAAGTGAGAAGAGGAGAAGAGAAGAAGATGAACAAAGTGGGGGGGATGGGTGGTATATATAGCAATATTTCCGACGGAATTTCCGACGGAAATTATTTGCTGTCGGTGCAATTAATTTCCGTCGGTAATTCCGTCGGAAATTAATTGAAATGCGCACCAAAAATTTTGGAAATCCCGCCAAACTTTTCGATCCGTCGGCCAGTCCGTCGGTAATTGCGCAGACGAACACATGTCAGACATGCGTGATCCGTCGGTAATACCGTCGGTATTTTGACGTCGGAAAGTCCGTTGGTAATGGTGCAGACGGACACGTGTCACCCATGCGTGCGTGATCCGTCGGTAACTCCGTCGGTCTAAACGTCGGTAATATTGTCGGTAAATTCGTCGGTGAAAATGGCAAAATCCCGTAATTTGTTTTGCAACTCTCTGTGAAATACCGACGGATTATATCCGTCGGTGATTCCGTCGGTGAAAATGGCAAAATCCCGTAATTTGTTTTGCAACTCTCTGTGAAATACCGACGGATATAATCCGTCGGTGATGCCGTCGGTGAAAATGGCAAAATCCCATAATTTGTTGTGCAACTCTCTGTGAAATACCGACGGTTTATAGTCCGCCGGTAAATCCGTCGGTGAAAAGGTAAATTTTTCTTATTTTTTTTTGATGTAACACTCTCGAAAAATCATGAATTGCAATCTTACACACACACAACACAATAACAAAGGCTGACCCTTAAAGAAGAATAAATATTTCATGTTTCAAATTATTACATTATAAAAATAAGGCTTTATAACATGTTTAGTTAGTCGGAATTTTCATCTTCGTCCTCTATTGAATTGTTATCATCAGCTTCATCGCACTCTTCAATTTCGTTATCATCTTCTTCAACAACATTCTTTTTTCCACTAGTAGAGCTCAGAACAACATTCAACTCCTCTGCGTCAACATCAACAAGACTATCGTTGAAAACACGAAAATTCGAATTTTCTTCTAAGTCAATCGACGGAGCAACTCGGTATGGTTCAACCAACTCACTAGCTTGAAAGACTTCATCTATCACACTTGTGTCTTCGTTCTCATCCTGAACAACCTCGACACGACCCTTGGGTTTTGTTTTTAAAACGGATAACCAATCAACTCTTGATCGGTCCTTTCTAAAGGAAGGGGTGTATGTGTAATAAACTTGTTGGCATTGCTTTGCGAAAATAAAGACGTCGTTTACGTTGCGGTGTCTAGCTTTTGAATTGATTTCAACGAGACCATAGTGAGGATCTACTCTGATTCCTCTGTCAGTTGTGTCATACCAATAGCATTTGAATAAAAACACTCTATTTTGCTCGCTATGATATTGCAGTTCGATGACCTCTTCCAATCTACCGTAGTAGTCAACTTCAAACTCACTAGAAGTCGATCCCTTAATACAAACACCGCTGTTGTATGTCTTTCTTCCATGCCCGTATTCTTCAGTATGAAAGACATATCCATTGACAAAATAACCATTATAGCACTTGACTTTTCTTTCAGGGCCCAGACATAGTAAAGACAGTGAAACAGCAGCACTACCTCCCATTTGATAAACCTAGCTTGTAAATTAAATAAAACAATAATCAATAAACGGATATTATGTAACATTGACTATAATTAATTACATTGCAAGAGATAATGAGTTTGTGATAGGACTTACATGTGTTCTAAACCATGTGGCAAATTGTTCATCTTGTAATTTAAAGATCTGGGATTCGGTCAGCTGTGAGTTATTGGACAGTAAGTATCGTCGATGTTGCCTGCAAGGTACGTTGTTCCAAAGTATATGAGTGTATGGTATCACAAAACATAAATAGTACACTCTTGACAAAGTTTAAGTCGAACATCCACTTACTTAATAAAAGGTCTAAGCTCATCACAGTTAAATAGGACATAATTGTGTGCTTGTCTGAACTCTATTTCAGACAAATATCTTCCCCTCACGGCATTTTTAGGTGTGGGTCGTCCAGGATTGGAGAATATTGACAAGTTCCCACTTGAATGCACTTCACCACCATCATCATGCCGTGGAACACGGTTTATCCTCGTTCTCAAATGAGGTTCGAAATAGTATGAGATAAATGTTGAGATCTCCTCAACAATATACGCCTCACATATTGACGCCTCAACATGCGCCTTGTTCTTAACCTTTTTTTTAAGATTGAACAAGTACCTGCATATATATATATATATATATATATATATATATATATATATATATATATATATATTATCAATTAAAAACATTAAAATAAAAATAAAAACATTTAATTATAAATGTCATAGCAACTGTAATATCTAACCTCTCGAATGGATACATCCATCTGTACTGGACCGGTCCTCCAACTTTTACCTCAAACGGTAAATGTATGGGTAGATGCTCCATTGAGTCAAAAAATGATGGAGGGAATATCATCTCAAGTTTGCATATTGTCTCGACGATATTCTTTTCAAGCCTTTCAATGTGATCAACATTCAACTTGCTGGAGCATATGTCTCTGAAGAAATGACTAATCTCCGTTAGTGCATCCCATATCCCCTTTGGCAACAAATCACGAAAAGCTAATGGGATGAGTGTTTGCATAAACACATGGCAGTCATGACTCTTCATTCCATATAATCTGCATTCCTCCGTATTAACCAGCCTTGATATATTCGAGGCATATCCATCGGGGAAACGCAGACTCTTAAGCCATTTGTAGACTAGTAGTTGTGCGTTTTTCTCTAGCACGAAGCTTGCTCTTGGTTTTGCGACCCGTGACCCATCACAAACCAACTCCATATTTTTTCGGTTACAGAACAGCGCTACATCCAATCTAGCTTTGATGTTGTCCTTTGTCTTCCCCTTCACATCCATGACGGTGTTGAAAATGTTCTCAAACACGTTCTTTTCAATGTGCATGACGTCAAGGTTATGGCGGAGAAGATTGGTCTTCCAATAAGGAAGCTCCCAAAATATACTTCGCTTCACCCAATTATGGGTCAAACCAAAACCAGGAAACTTCTGCTTACTTGATTGGAGACCAAACACAATTTCACCGTACTCTGACACAACATCAAACAATTCTTCACCGGAAAGACGCGGGGATGCAACATCATTTTCAACTCTGCCAACAAAGAAATCCTTTCTGTTCTTTCTGTACCTGTGGTTATGTGGCAAGAAACGACGGTGACAGTCAAAAAAAGAAGCTTTACCCCCGTTTGTTAGCGTGAATGCCTTGTTGTTCTCCATACAATATGGACATGCTAGCTTTCCATGCGTGCTCCAACCAGAAACCATTCCATAAGCTGGGAAATCATTGATAGTCCACATCAAAGCCGCTCTCATAACAAAATTTTGTTTCCTCGAGATGTCATAAGTCAAAGCTCCAGAGGACCACAACTGCGTCAACTCATCAATCAACGGACGAAGACAAACATCTATATTCCTCCCCGGACTGCTCGGACCTGGTATGACCATAGATAAAAACATGAACTCCGGCCTCATACACATCCCCGGTGGCAAGTTATAAACCGTCAGTATGACCGGCCAACAAGAATAAGGAGCAGCAAATGACCCAAATGGGTTGAATCCGTCTGTACACAACCCAAGACGTACGTTCCTTGATTCAGCTGAAAAGTGAGGATGCATACTGTTAAAGTGTTTCTAGGCTTCACCATCAGAAGGATGAACCATCACTCCATCAACCGCATGATGTGATTGGTGCCATGTCATGTGCTCAGCAGTCCTTGGTGACATGAATAACCTCTGCAGTCTAGGTGTGATTGGGAAGTATCTAAGTTTTTTATATGCCACGAGAGTCTTCCCTCTACCAGTTCTGGGTTTGTAACGGGAATGCCCGCATGTCATGCACTCGGTCATCTCAACATTTTCAAGGTAGTATAACATGCAGAAGTTAGGGCATATATCAATTTTCTGGTATCCTAAACCAAGGGGTTTCATCATGGACTTGGCAGCATAGAAGTTCTCTTTCAGCCTGTTCCCTTCAGGTAAAATGCTTCTCGCCCATTCAATAATCTTGTCATAACCGGCCTCACTCAACCCGTGATCTGACTTGATGGTGAACACCTGTGCTACGGCTGATAATTTACTGTGGTTCGTGCAGCCATCCCATAATGGTTCGTCAGAATCTCTCAACAGATCAAAAAACCTTGTTGCATCTGCATTAGGTTCTTCTTCTACGATTGGACATTCCCTGACATTACCTTCACTCATTCTCATTGCATCCATAACCATATTCCTGTAAGGATTACTGTTCTCATTTCCAACTTCATGCATGTTGCTAGCACTAGAAGTTGACCCAACCACCTGTTCTTCCATGCTCTCATCAGGAACAAATAGTTCTCCGTGAGCATACCAACACAGGTAATCTTCCATGAACCCTTTGGTTAGAAGATGCATCGTTACAACATCTTGATGCAGAAACTTTAATTTTTTACACTTCCTGCATGGACACCTAATACCACCATCAGTAAAATTCCTCGGAATAGATGTTGTAAAATTAATAAAACCCTGGACACCGTTACAATAATCCATCCTCCGCAATCCTTGAGGTGAGTCCCGATACATCCATGAACGATCATCCATGACTTCTATTGAACCTCTATAAAACATAACAAAAATATTGGTTTTCCCCGACATTATCCAACAAACTAAAACAATACTTATGTTAAATATTCATTATCAATTATCAACGTTCATACATACAAATTTATACATATATAAATTTACAGAAATCACAACTTCGAAATATAATTGATAACAATTAAACAGGACACTTAAACAAGCTATTAATTATTTATTTCATCACAACGACACATTTAATTCGGTGTAATTCAAACAAAATTTCAACAATTTACAAACAAATATAATTTGACAAAATCTAAAACAAACTATAACAACTACAAAATTATACATTCATACTACAAGTTTCTTTGACAAATAACAATTAAACAAGTACAAACGTTAACAAAATACATATACTAAAACAATAAAATTCACAATTAAATATTAAAACTAAAAAGGATAGATTTACTTACAAAAAAATGATAAAATCTACAAGAAACGGATATTGTGACCACGTACAAGATATAAGAAACTTGAGTGCTCGTGTTGAGAATAGTGGAGAGTTTGGGATGGGTGTTTGGCTGCAGTTTGGGAGGGGAGCTGCAGTTTGGGAGGGGAGAGGTGGGATGGGAAAGAAGAAGAAGGAGAAACAGAGGAAGAGAGTGTCGGCAGAGGGGTGGATATAATGGTTTTTTCCGACGGAATCACCGACGGATTACTTCCGTCGGTGATTCCGTCGGTGACGCCGTCGGTGAAAGCGCCACGTCACTGTACGGCTACCTCAGTTTAAATCCCTCGGTAATGTCCATCTGTAAAATTTCCTGACGTCACCACGCCGTTGCATGTTTTCAGACGAACTGTATACCCCGTCGGTGAAACCGTCGCTATATACCGACGGATATATTCCGTCGGTACATACCGACGGACTTACCGACGGAAATATGCCGTCGGTATATACCGACAGATTTGGAGACGAAATTATTTCCGTCAGTATTAATTACCGACGGAAATATTCCGTCGGTAATTCCGTTGCTTTTCTCCGGTTTTCTGGTAGTGAGAAGATACAAGCAAATCCTATTAAGATTTGCAAGGAAGGAGTCCAAATGCAGCTAGGGTTGGTTCGTTGGTGCCCAACCATGGAAATAGCATAAGTTGATTCCAAGTTCTCAACAGTTCCTTTAATATCCTTTAACGACAATTCTTGGATTTCAAGACTACTCACAAAACACTGAGAAATAGGTGGAATTATGCAATTAAATCAAAGGTATAGATTGTTCATCGATGTCGTATCATGCCATATTGTTCAGCCAATTCTTCACAATAATGAAAAAGTGTTCATTTTGACTACTATGGCTATCTTGTGTTTATTCCCCAACCAACAATTCATTCACTCCATCTTAATGGCAGAATGAATGCAATATTCCCCATGTTTTCATATAGTCTAAATATATATTGTCGTCTAAATAACTCTAGTTGAAATGTTCAAAAACCATCTAATTTAGTTGTTGGGTGGCTTCGATTTTGTAAGGAGATTAAGCTATGTGTTTTTTATGGCTGGATATTAGGGGATGAAGGTGACAACATCGTTTTTGCAATGATGAAGGGGAGAGGCTATTGTGCAGAAGAAAGAAAAAGGAGAGAGATGTGGTAGAAATGGTGGTTCACGGTGAGAAAAAGGATGAGAAAGAAAGGTTTTTTAGTGGTATTTTTGTTATATTTTAGGTTTAGAGGCTTTTTAATTATTAATTTAATATAATAATAGTCTTCTAAATAAATACAAATTTTTTATTAATTTTTTTCAAGCATCATTTAAAGTGTTGTTGCTCTTTAAATTTTAGATTGTAAAATGTAATATTTAAAAACTTAATTGAAAATTGGAAAAAGACCAAAAAATAGTATACTTGGAGTAATTTTCTCTTATTCCATCATGATTATATTTTTCAAGTCATTATTTATGAAATGTTATACGAAATTTATATTAAAATATTTTAAATATAGAATATTTTATATTCATCAAAAATATTTAATGCAAAACAAGCTAGGACACTGTGAACTTGATTTCACACCCAAAAGTGACCACTTTCCCAGGTGGGGAGGTCAAAATTCCCCACTTCCTAATTGCCCTAACTCCGGGTCTTGTTTCCCAGGAGCTAACACTCACTTCTCCTCAGGCACCGCCACCATTAGTGCTCCCTCCACTGTGCCACCATCCCTACCTATCCTCACTATCATCATAGCATAACCCCGTTGAAATTTGGGCTGAGGAGATGATAGGAGTTTTACATGCATACAGTAGCAATGAACCATTAAAAAAATACTAAATTACCCCTAAATCCAAGGGATCTTGTTTTTTTAAGTATATAAAAAATAATTTCACTGTGCTATACTTTTAGAGTTTTTGTAATAATCTTCATGAAATCTCATAGTAAATCCAATAATAAAAAATAAAAATTTTCTCTCTAAAACTAGTCAGTAAAAAAAAATATCTATATATGTTTAGATTTATAAATTAAAATCTTTTTATGTATTATTTATTGATTTTGACTGTATAAGGTTTGGTAGCATGAACTATGACAAATAAAATATACTAATCTTTATCCAATTTACATAAGGGTTGAATTTCAAATTAATTTCTAACATAAAAGAAGAAATTGATTGTGTTATGAAT
Source organism: Populus simonii (assembly GCA_007827005.2). Classification (NCBI taxonomy): domain Eukaryota; kingdom Viridiplantae; phylum Streptophyta; class Magnoliopsida; order Malpighiales; family Salicaceae; genus Populus; species Populus simonii. Next base: position 20,245 of record VJNQ02000540.1, read on the forward strand.
ATGTTTTTGGGTATCATAATTTTTTTAATAAAAATAAAAATATATTTATACTTAATAAAAAAAATATGAGCTGATAAGTTAAAAAAATTGTTAATGCTTAATAAATACTAAAGCGAAAAGTTAATCTTCATAGTAAAAATAAAAAATAAATGTAAATGCAAATGTTTTACACTGACTATCCATTTTATTTTATACATTTTCATTTATTTTATCTTAGAAGTTAATTATCGTTACTAACAACAAATGATTTTTTTATATAAATACACCATGTAAATACAACTTATATATAAAAAATATAAGAGAAAAAAATTTAGACAAATTATAATGATCTCTTTGAAGCATTATGAAATTTTAAAAAAAAATTCATTTAAAAAAGGTTATACTAAGAAATTTAAAAAAATAAAAGAGATAGTATTAATCAATATTTAAATAGAAAAACTTAATTAAAAAGAGAGAGGAAAAAAAAAAAACAAATGCTGATGAAACTGATAAGCTAAGCCCATGCACTTGGCCAATTCATCAAAAAGCACAGGTCCACGTGCTTGGAAAGTATTTTTTAAAAGAATTGATGTAGCCCAATTCTTTTTTTATTTTTTTTTTTTCAAAAAGATGACAGTTCATCCACTATGGTAGATGACTAGTCGTATATTAAAAAATCTTTCAATCACTATTACTACTAGTGATTGAAAAATTAATATTCTCGATTTTGGACTTCAAAATCTTATTTCACAAATTATTTTAACTCGAAAACGGCACAAAAACCTTAATAAACTCATTTTCAACCCTTAAATAGCTTTTAATCTTTCTTACAAACAAGAAATTAAACAAATAAAAAAATATTTATGAACCTTAATCTACTATTTCTAGTTATAAATCCAGTTATAGAAAAAACTATCTTAATTGAACTCTGTTTGAGAAGGTGAACAAATTGACACAAAGATTAGCCTTGTGGTGGTTAGAATATGGTCATTCAAGCACTTGTCTTGTCCTCAATATATTTTGGCACCTTTCTTTCTCATCTTTCATCTCTCATCATCCAAGGGGCCATCAAATGAGTAGAAAAACTGAAACTTTAGGAATTAAATTGAAGTTTTTTACACCAACATATTGATAAGATATGTTTTGTTGTTCTTTTTGCAAGTTGATTCATCTTATTTTAATTGATATTCTTAACTACAATTAATGTTTGATTTCACATAATCGATTTCTCATCCATCCTGAAATAATCTCTAGGCTTTGCTTTGTACATGCGTGTCAATGCAAATTAAAAGAAATGCAAGCATACAAAACTATGCTAACTTAACTTATAAGAATAAATTATAAGGAGTAAAAGTTCAACGACTAAAAATAAAATAAAATAAAAGATTTATGTAGAAAAAAAAAATAACATAAGAGAATTTTACTTTATAACCATCACAATAACCCTCAAGTAAAAACTTTGATATCTTTTGACTAATGGCATTATGACGGCACCTAACGAACATAGATTCCGAAAAATCTCACTGCGCCTGGCACAAGATTGAAGGTCCATGATCCACATTGCATTATATGCTAGATTCTCTGTCTTAGACACCAGGCCAGATACAGTAATTACTGCTATGGGAAATAGAACAGAGAAGACAGTAATTAATGCAAAAATAGCAAATTGCTTTTTTATTTCAATCGGAGAGCCAAGACTACGGTTAAAGCACGTACATATGTGTTATTTCAGTCCCCAAAAAGCTAGTACATGCACAGCATCACAATGTTACTCCCTAATCATCATGCAGTGCCTCAAATACGTTACATGAACTGGGAAATCCTAATTCTTACAGCAAGAGTAGTACTACTTAACGAAGATAAAAAAAAAAAAAAAGATTTAATTACCCTGATATTCATCTAGAGGTACAAAATCTTTACCCATGTATTAAGGCTTTTCTGATTTCTGACATGTATTCCGATAACAAAATCCAACTCGCCAATCCCAGCAAGGTACTGTAGTAAAAGATCGATCCACACACTCTGAAACAGAATCGGAGTAAGAAAAAAAAATTAATCGGTGCTCCTTCAGCATAACAAAATCAATATGGGGTCAAACTTGTGCTATGTTAACTACCATAAACATCTTAAGAAACTGATGAGAAAATGGAACAAATGGTTTTCTTCATCGAGCAATTCACGTCTAACCATTCGCTCTAAATTCAAGTTTCTAGGAAGAAGATTGCTGTAGTACAATAAAGTCGTGACTGAGGCAGTTGGCTGAGACATTAGTGCACTGATCAGCCTCACTAGTGAACGAAACATCAACGGCAGAAGAGACTGCAAGACAGCATAGTAACATCATTCATAAGAACCCTCGAAGTACATTAGCGATCATATTATGAATTTTCTATCAAAGTTTAGAAAAAAACAACACAGGGAGTAACAAGAGAGAGAACATACCATATTGGTTAGTTAAAAGAGAGGACATTTGCTGGAATGAAGAGAAATCTTGTTAGAGATAGAACTGAAGGTGAATCAGTGAGAGAGAGGGGGAAATCGGTTGATAGGGTAGTAGAATGAAGCGTGTAGCTGCTTTCTTAGCTGCCAATCTTCAGCTGTTGTTCATACCTACCCTTCTCTCAAGGCCGAGGGGTCAACAGAATCACAAACTGTAAAACGAAAGACAGAAAACAGCGACTGTCTGAGAAACCCAAGTTATTAATGGGCTAAAAATCGCCGAACATTGGGCCAATCGACTCACATGCAACCCACCATTGCAACAGACAAAAATAGACATGTCAGAGGATGTAACTTACATTACGAGGCGCAGGCAAAGGTCTCTGTGTCCTTTTCTGTGTGCTATTACTAGGCAATTCCGGAAGTTTAGTCTTGAAAACCTTGGGTGGTAAGAACACCATGAACAAGAGGAACGGGAAAAGGCATTCACTTTACGAGATTCACGGCGTAATAAAGTAAGTACCGCTGTTAAATCGATATATACACACAAAAAATAAATAAATAAATAAAATTACGTGCAAATTAGCAAGAAGTCTAATACTTGTTGTTGAGTAGGGTAGAACCACAAGAAGAAGAAAAAGGCACGCCTGTCCACCAAGAAATATCTATTCATAAATCTAAAAGAGTATTACATCCATAATTAAGCAAATTTATTTAGCAAATATAAATTTAAAAATCATATTTTCTTGGATTTATTGGTTGAAATTGAAGACATTTTTAACTTGGTTAACTAATTTATATTACAATGAAACTATTTTTTTTTCAATACGATAGAGTAAGATAATTATCTCAAGATAAAAGTTTTTTCAACTTGAAATTTGCAAAGATTCATGTAACTTTATACTATTTATTAATTTTAATTAGAAGAGAAATGAAATTGGTGAGTGTTTGGTTATTATAACCCTAATATCATATCAAATAATTATCTTAATTTAAAAGTTTGAGCTATTAGATGATGTCTTAAGATATTATTTATATCATTCTCTAACACAGAATTGTTTTAAAAAATATTTAGTTTTTTTAAATAAATCTTCTCTTTTTATAATAAATAATAAATTTCTATTGGAAAAGAATGGTCTGGGCATGATATTTATATATTGTATAAATTAATTTATGGTGAATGTGAAATTGATTGATCAATCTTTATACCTTATCAGATTCATTGTGAAATTGTTTGATCAATCTTTATATCGAGTCAGATTTATTGTTTCTATAAATTTAATAAATTATCAAAAATTAATTTTTATTAATCTTGAATTAGTTTTGTTCCATTGAATATTCTCAAATTCATTGTTTTTGCAATTCAGTGAATTTTTAGAAATTAATTATGTTTAAAGTCTTCTCCTATTCATTGATTCTGCAAATTCAATGAACTATCAAGAATTAATTCTAATTATTTTTTAATTAATTATGCACCCTTAACCTCCAGTATAAATAAGTATAAATAGGAGTAGAGGAACTTCATTAAAAAATAGTTGAAAGAAGTGAAAATAAGAAAATAAATAAATAGAAAACACATGATTTCTCTCTCTACCTTATTTACTCTTGTGCTCTTTTTTCTTTAGCTTTAGGTTAAGTTATTGTAGAGAGAAAGTTCAAGTGATTTTTTTAGTTCATAGACTTTGATTGGATGTACATCCTTTTGAGGTATCATTGTTGAAATCATAGGAAATAAGATGCACTATGATCATTTGTACCTATTGATGGACAATTTAACCTTAAGGATAAAAGGTTTGATCTTTGACAACAATGTTTTTTCTTGACTTAGTTTTGATTTGAAATTCTACAATTTTACAAGTACTCTATTCTTATATATAATATTTGTGTTCATGTTTTTATTATCCTACAAATATATTTAATTTCTACACCTTTTAAGCCAAAATTTAACCAAAATATATGTTGTCATGGTTTTTAGAAAAAAATAACTATAACTTGTACTCAATAGATTATTGCTCGTATAATTATTGCAGCGACAAGTACTACTTCAGTAGAAAGGATTCCACCATCACCTTCTATAGTGTATGATGAAAAATTTGAAAAGTTGAATAACTTTAAGAGGTGATGAAATAGATGTTGTTCTATCTGATCACCTTGACTTTGGTGAAGTTATTAACTAAAGATGCACCTAAGATGGATGATGAATTTAATCCCTTTATTTTTATAGTTGTGGGCTCATAGAATCATAGTAATTTTATATATAAGAACTATAATCTGAATGGTTTAAACTACATATTTGATATTTTTTTAGTTCTATAAAAATGCAAGGCATTATAAAAAGTTTTGGATCGTAGGTATAAGGTTAAAGATATCGGTATGAATAAATTCATAGCTGGAAGATTTTTTAATTTCAAGATGGTCGATTAAAAGACTATTATAATCCAAGTTCAAGAGTTTCAATTTATCTTACATGATATTCATGATGAAAGGATGGTTCTAAGTGAATCTTTTCAAATGACTAATATTATTAAAAAATTATCATTATCTAGGAAAACACTTCAATAACTACCTTAAACATAAGTATAAAGAGATGGAAGTTAAAAGCCTCATTCTAAGGTTAAGGATAGAAGAGTATAATAAATTTCTCAAGATTAAGGTCAACTATTCTTTAATGACTCTTAAAGCATATATGGTTGAACAAATGGTGACGCCCCATATTTAAAATAAAAGGAAAAGACTTATTCTGAAGGGAAAATACATTGTTAAGAAATCTAATAGCAAATGTTTTATATATAACTAGACTAGACATCAAACCAAATATTACTTAAATAAGTCTTAGCAAGGCAACCTTAAAGGGAAAAAAAGGATTTCTAAAGCCAATGTCATTAAGATTGATAACCTCTTAAATGAAGCGTGAACAATGAGCTTATATATGGTTGTCTTAAAAGTCAACTTGATCAACAATCATGAGTAATGATGGATTGATATTAGTGTTATAAGACATGTCCAAGCTAATTAAAAAAAAAAAGAATATCCTCCACTTACAAAAAAGTAGATGTTGAACATCTATACATAAGGAATTTGTCAACCTCTAAGGTTATGGGTATTGGAAAGGTCACTCTAAAGATGACTTTTGAATAGCTTGTTACCATCAATAATGTGCTTCATGTAGCTGACATTATAAAAAATTTATGTTTGACTCATTGTTGAGTAAAAAATGGTTTCAAAGTGATTTTAAAAGTGATAATTTTATAGTCACTAAAAGTGATATGTTTGTAGAAAAAAATTATCTATATATATGATGACCTCTTCAAAATAAGTGAAAAGACTATTACAACCAATAATGGAATCAATAATAAGCCCATTTTTTCTTGCTTAAGTTTCTTTTATACAATTAATCTTGAATTATTACCAACTATGTTTTTTTTAGAAAAAATATTAAGTATGAAATTTATATAGAATCAAAATTTATAAAAAAAAATTTCAATTAATTGAAATAAAAAATGAATATTTAGATTTAATTTACTCTCATGTAGGTGATATAAAATTTATGCAAATTAGAGGTGGTAAAAGTATTATATTATTTTTATAGATTATTCACAATGTGTTGTTATACCTATTTGCTAAGAAGATAAGATTAAGCTCTTAAAATATTTAAACATTATAATAATGAAGTTGAAAATTAATTTAACAAAAAGATAAAGGTAATAAGAAGCATGGAGGTGGAGAATACAATGCATTTTTTTAGGAATTTTGTTCTCAAAATGTTATTATCCATCAAATTACTATTTATTCAACTTAACAAAATAATATTGTTAAATGTAATAACCAAACTTTGAAAAAAAATGATAAATATTATTTTGATAAGTTAGATAGCACCTCAAAATTTATAGGGGTGATAATTTTATCTATCAAATATATACTTAATAAAGTACATCATGAGAAGTTAAAAAGATATCATATGAGTTATGAAAAGGCTGAACACCTTTCAATAAAAATCTCAAAGTATATGAATGAAGGTTGTCTTAGGAAAGTTACAACACCTTATCATAAAAAAGCCAAAATAGAACCTAAAACTATGAATTATGCATATTGGTTTCATATTCACAAGTTAAGTACTAAGGATATTCATCCTAATACAATAATAGAATCAATAAATGTTGTATTCTTTAAAGTGTGTTTTCTTTTAAGGAAACACAATAAATTCATTCTCTTAAAAAATGAATAAAGAAATTTTAACTAATTATCATCAAATAGAAGATGCTAAAATTGAGTCAAGAAGGAGTAAGAGGGCAAAAACAACAAAAATTATTTTGTTGTGATTTCCTAACTTATTAAAAAATAAACCTCGAAGCTCCTCAATGGAAATGTCATGTCTTAAAGCCTCCTGTTAGAAAGAAACACTTAAAAATCATACATGGAAAATAGTAGATCTTCCACTTGAAAGTTAATCATTAGGTCATAAATAAATCTTAAATAAGAAAATAAAAGTTAATGGAACTATTGATAAATATAAAGTAAGACATGTCCATACTTGACTTGTGTATAAAAAATTCATATGAAAATGTCTTGTTATTTAGCTATCTACATGATCCAAGTGTGACAGCTTCACAATTGACTTTTCAAAATCATTAAATCCCTTAGACCCATCTATATCACAAGCTTAGTAGATTTACTAATATTCTAAGAATGGGTCATTGAAAAGAAATAAATCAAGTAATCAAAAATTAAAGATATACATTCGACTATGGGTGATACTAAAAGGGTATAGTGATGCAAATTAGATATTAAAAACTAAAGATTCAAAATACATTAATTGATATATCTTTACTTTCGGTTGAGTAATTATGATTTATAAATCTTCTAAGAAAACATACATTATAAGATCCAAAATGAAATTAGAGTTTTATTGTTTTTGATTGATTGGAGAGGAATTTGAATGACGTTTAAAATTTCTTAGAGGATATTTCATGTTAACCAAAGCTAATACCAATAATTTATGTCTATTATGACAATTAGTCAGCATTTGATAAGTTCAAAAGCACCTCAAAACTTGTAAGAGGCAATTCTAGCTATCAATTATATATTTAACAAAGTATCATATAAGAAGATAAAGAGAACACCATATGAATTGTGAAAATGTATAAGACCTTCCTATAAATACCTCAAAGTGTGGGGGTGTCTTGCAAAGCTAACAGTACTTGATCCTGAAAGGTTAAGATAAGACCTAAAACTATGAATTATAATTTTATCAGATATGCTTACAATAATAGTGCGTATGAATTTTTTATACACAAGTCAAGTTTTAAATATATGCATCCCAATACCATTATGGAATCAAGAAATGCTATATTATTTAAAGATGTGTTTTCATTTAAGAAATCATAAGAAAATCATATACTTAGATAATGGTCGAGACTATCTCAAATAATAATAATAATAATAATCAATCAATCAATCAATCAATCAAAATATAATGATGATGAAGTTAAGCTTATAATGCGTAAAATGACAAAAATGACCAATATATTGGTTCTGATTTTCTAACTTACTTGTTGGAGGATGAAACTCATATATATTCTAAGACAATGTCATGTCCTGAAGCTTTTTATTATAATGAGACAGTCAATGGTGAAAAAAAATCCTTTATGAATAATCATACATGAGAACTAGTAGATCTTTCTCTTCAAAGTAAACCATTAGGTCACAAAGGGATCTAGCAAAATGAAAGTTGATAGTACTAATGACAAATATTAAACTAAACTTGTTTTTAAAATGATTTAGATTATGAAAAAGTGTGAATTATTTTAATAGATATTCACTTGTATTAAAAAAAAATAGCTTATATGTGAATGTTATAGCTATTGCAGTTATTAACAAGCTTGAAATACATCAAAAAGATGTAAGAATATCTTTCTTAAAAGGTGACCTAAACAAAGACATCTATATAGAACAACTAGATGGGTTTGTTATTAATGGACAAGAAAATAAATTTTGTAAGCTAGTATAATCTTTATATGGTTTGAAAGAAGCTCCTAAACAATGACATGTAAAATTTGAGAAAGTTATGTTGTCAAATGAGTTTTCAAGCAACAAAGTTCATAGATATGTTTATATGAAAAAGATAAATAGAGGTTATATCATTGTATATTTCTATGTTGATGACATGTTAATTCTAATAAACAATAATCATATGATCAAACTAAGAAATTATTAACTAACAAGTTTGACATAAAAAACTTGGGTGTTGCAGATATTATACTTATAGTTTTAAAACTCGACTTGACCTGTCAGGTCAACTAGAGACTAGAACTGGACCGGGTTTAAGAAAAAATAAGGGAAGTCAAAAACTCGGGTGACCTGGCTGACCAGGCGGGTTGACCCGATTACCCGAATGACCCGACAAGACCCGATCAAAACCTCGGTTCAACCCATTGACTATTTATTTTTTTTTACTAAAATGATGTCATTTTGATTTATAAAAAAATTGGGGTTGACCTGAATGACCCAAGCCTTGGGTCGGTTCGACCACCGGGTTAGGTTTAAAAACTCTGGTTATATTAGGAATAAAAATTTCTAAGACAATTGATGAATTGATATTGTTCCAATATCATTATATTGAGAAAAGTTTAGATAAATTTTTTAAAGGTGACAATAGTATTGTTAAAACACTAATTGATATAAATGTATATCTATCCAAGAATACATGTAAGAGAATAAACCAATTGTAATATTATCAAATAATTAAAAGCATAATGAATTTTATGAAGTGAAGAATGCTTACTTGGTTAGCAAAATAAATAGATTTATTAGTAATCTAAGTATAGATCATTGGGTAGTAATAAAAAAGGGCACTTGAACATTTAAAGTATACCTTAGACTATGAGCAATATTGTATTAGTTACCTAACGATATTAAAAGAGTATAATGATGTCAATTAGATATTCGATACTACGTATTTAAAATCCACTAGTGGATATGTCTTCACACTTGGTGGAACAGTTGTGTTATGAAAACCCTCTAAGCAAACATATATCACAAGATTCACAATAAAATTAAATTTTATTGCTCTTGATAAAGTTGGAGAGGAAGTCAAGTGGCTTTGATATTTTTTAAAGGATATTTCATATTGGCCAAAACCAATGCCAACAATTTGTGTCCATTATGGTAGTCAATCTGTAATTAAAAGGGCATAACGTAGAATAAATAATAGAAAATAGGGATGAGCAAAAAAACCGATTAAACCGAGAAAATAAAAAAAATAACCGAAAAAACCGAACAAAAAAAAACCCGAATTAACCGATTAAAAAATCACAAAAAAATTCCGGTTTGGTTCGGTTTCGGTTTCGGTTTCTAAAGTCAGAAACCGATTGAACCGAACCGGTTCAACCAGCCAACACTTAAAAAAAAAGTAAGTATAAATACAACACTTTTTAACCCTAAAATCACTTTTAGCATCAGCCGCCCCTTCCCTCCCTTCAGCCCCCCTTCCCCTTCTGTGCATATCCCTCCCCCTTCGCTTTACTCTCATTTGCTTTGATTTTTCTCCCCTCCCTTTACTCTTTGTAAACCTAAAGTTACAGGCTTTATGGGGTGCATGCATCATGTGGGTAAGTGCCAAGTTGTGGATTTTTTTTCCTTTCATTCCCCCCCTTTTTTTTTTTCCTATTATCTTCTGCTGGCTTGTGTGGTTGCTGGTTTGGACAATTTGTTCATACAAGTTTCAGCAAACAAACATGACATCTTTTCTTTATTATGCGTAGCAGAAGCTTTGGATTTTGAGGCTCTTGTTTTAATTATAGGCGCAGAGCATCAAAATGCCCAAACAAGGACGATTTTTAGTTGCCTTCTTCAACGTAGAGATTAGGGATTTTTTTTGGACCGTGAACAAGTTGGAATAATTTCGGTTTGAACCGGTTTGGAAGGGGAAAAAACCGAACCGAACTGAACCAAAATTAATCGGTTTGAACCGGTTTTCGGTTCGATTCGGTTCAAAAAATTAAAAAAAAATAAATCAGTTTGGTTGTTTATTTTGATTCAAAACCGGACCAAACCGGAAATGCTCAACCCTAATAGAAAGTCTAGACATATACATAATAGATATAATATTATTAAACACTTGCTCTCAAATTGAATTATTTTCATTGACTATATAAAGTCAAAGAAAGATATTGTAGATCTACTAACCAAAAATTTATCGAGAGAGCTTGTGTATAATTCATCGAGGGTGATAGGCTTAAAGCCTTTAAAGATGAAAAAGTATAATGACACTAACCATACATATTTGATTGAAGATCTTGAGATTTAGATTCAAATAAAAAACTAAATCATAAACTATTTTTAATAACACTTAAAAATTATAATTTCTTATCTATTCTTCCTATGAAAATTATAATTTCATACATATTATTTTTTTTTCTTCTAAACTCCTGTATTTAGAACAGATATTTAGAACCCACGAGATATTAACTGATACAGTGGAGTCAACCCACTAAAAAATAAATCTCTATCAGCAATGAAATATTTCATTTAGAGAACTCGAAATTGAGTACTTTAACATTCATAAAATTACGGCCACCAGATAATCACGTGCTACGCACGTCAGACCTTTCAGTCCACATATATATAGGGCTCCAGCCCACCAAGCAGCCCCTTATAATTGCTTTGAATTAGGGTTAGGTTTCTCCCAGTTTCGTTCCTCCTTCGAATCGTAGAAAATCAAACCCTAACCCAAAGCTTCAATCATGTCTTCCAAGCTAGGTATTTTTCTCATATAATTAGAGCTTTTGGTTTTTTTTTTTTCGTTGTTTTCTCACGGGGAGGATGCTTTGCTCGATTGGGATTTTGATCGAATGAAAAATTGAAATTATCATGTGGTTGTTTGTTTTCAGGTGGAAAAGCTAAGCCTTTGAAGGCACCAAAGTCTGAGAAGAAGGATTACGACGAGGTATTGTTTTCAATAATTTCTTTATCAATTTGATTGGAAACTGTGCATTTTTTTAATTTTTTTTCTTTGTTGTGCAAAGAATTGAAAGATTGGAACTTAAATAAATTGATTTTTATTAAATCTTTGAGTTTGGTACTTAGCTTTACGTTCTTGACTGGAAAGTATGCTCGATTTTATTTGATTAACTTTGATTCTTATAGTTTATGGGTTTATGATATGGAAATTTATCTTGGTTTTAAGGAAAATCCAAATTGGAATTGAAGTTCGTATGTTTTTAAGCTTTTAGGCATCTGATGAAATTGAAAGATCTCTTAATAGGCAATATGTGGTTGAAGCTTGGGTGGGCTTTGCTAATATGCTTTTGGTTTAATTGAGGATAGGTACAGTATCCCAAATTGAAATCCTTTATGCTGCTTAAGCTTCAAATAAGAGAGTTGGATTTGGTGCTCTGAATTTATTTTCTCCATTTCAAAATTCATTTAGTACAAAATTCTAATTTCTTTTAATAGACCATACTATGTTGCTATATTGCTTTTCATTTGGCATCTTTATGCTTGTATGAATTGATTATTTCTATGGGATTGAGATTCCTTTTTATGAGTAGATGACTTGTTTTGGAACTATGGTGCTTGCTATTTACTTGTAACTCTTTGCTTTTATAAACTCTAAACAACTGGCTATTTATGATTTTAAGCATACGTTGTTGCAATATCCCATGCATATTTTGCTTTTTATTTGTATAAAGTGTTAATTTTTTTTTACTCTGGCCATCCTATGATGCAATCCAGTTCGTAACTCTGATTTCCTACCATTCCCATTGCTATTGTCGTTAAATTTACTTCACTGATTTGCAGACTGATTTGGCCAACATTCAAAAGAAAAAGGATGAAGAAAAGGTAAGAGACAATGGATATTACTTTAAAAAAAAAGGAAAAGAAAAGAAAAGAAACTGGATGTTTTATCTTGTTTATTACCTTTTGCAATAGTGAAAGGTGACTAATTTGATTGTTCTTGTGATGAGCAGGCACTTAAGGAGCTCAGAGCCAAGGCACAGCAGAAAGGGAGCTTTGGAGGTTCTGGGCTGAAGAAAAGTGGGAAGAAATGAAGATTTCAAACCCGGATAGACATGGTTTCCTTTAGTGTATTCTGAACTATATTATGATGATATCTCGTGTTTAGTGTGATGGTCGCTGATGTCCTATGCTTGATGTGTTGGTCTTCATCTTGAGCCAGAATTACGTAAAACTTTATAAATTGTGTGTCCTCTATCCATGTGCCAGCAATGTATTTGCTGGCATTGTTGGAAACTTTGTTCTATGTAACTCGTTTGCAATTTGTTGATTGCGCTTAGTAATAATGGTCTCCTGGGTAATTGATTTACTAAGGATGTTTTTCCCTTTTAAATTGCATTAATGTGAATATTGCCCTCGCTGAGGATAATGGAAAAGATTGGGATAGATTGTGTTAGTAGCACAAAAAACAAAATAAATGGTGAAGTAACAAAAGATGAAAAAGTTTTGGTAAAATAGTATAGTAAAAAGATTTAGGAAGCTTAGGGTTTCGATCGGAGAAGTAGATCTTGGTTCAAAACTATGAAAACTACACCAAACGTTTTAGAGTGAAATTGATAATTCAACTGATTCAACTGGTAAATAATTATAAGAACAAGTTTAGTTGAAAAATGCGAAATCACTTGGCTAAGGAGGAAGCAACTGCTTGTTGGAAGCTAAAAGAGTGAAAAATAAAAATGATGGTGAGCTTCCTGCAACCCGAGAGACGAGAAAGAGAGAGACGATGAGATTGAGAGTGACAAACAGGTAAAAGTGAGATCAAAAGACTCTTAGGATATATCAACAAAAGTGAATAACAGGGTGTGATGAACAAAGAGAAGTCTGAGTGCCAAGAAGGTAAAGGCTTTTCTCAAGAAATACATAGATATAAATGTTTAATTTTAATAAGACGAAGCAATAATCACATAGGCTAAGCTTCAAAGAACAATAAAAGGAATGTTCAGCCGTTGGCTGACTAATAATGCATGTGTCGTGATTGGAAGCATGGTAAAAATTAATTTTTAAAATATATTTTATTTGAAAATATATTAAAATAATATTTTTTTATTTTAAAAAATTAATTTTAACATCAATATATCAAAATAATTCAAAAACATAAAGGAAAAAAATTAATTTTAAACAAAGAATAATTATTGTAGGAAACATTGTTTTAAACAGCGACTAAAAGTGTTTGTTTTTTAAATAGCTTTTATAGTTATGATTTGAAAAAAGTAAGTTTTTAAAAAAAATATGGTTAGCTATGGTTAGTTGGATTTAGATACGTATTTGGTAAAAATTATGGTTGAAGTTTTTATGTAGCAAAAAAACATGTATAAAATATTTGGTCAGTTGTGTTTGAAAGTGTGGTTGCGGTTGTTTATTAAAGTGTTTTTTACTTGAAAATGCATTAAAATAATATTTTTTTTAAAAAAAATAATTTTGTTATCAGCGTATCAAAATGATCTGAAAACATCAAAAAAATATTAATTTGAAGCAAACAAAAAAAATAAAAAAAATTTAAATTTTTTTAAAAGAGTTTTTGAAACATAAAAACAAACAGTTTTTTACGAAAATTAGTTTTAAAAAATGCTGCACAAAAATTACATTTTAAACTCAATTTTTTAGTGGATCCCGCAGCATAAAACACAGTGTGGTTTCCTACCAAAACACCTTCCAATATTTATTTCACCCACTTTGTTATGTTTGTTTAACCACAAACACAAAAGCTAGCGAAAAACAAACGAGTCTAAATCAATCTTTAAAATCTATTTTTATTTAACAATAAATAAAATAAAAATTAATAGGAAATTAAGCTATTTAAATTTAAGAGAAAAGGATGTATTTTAGTCAAAATTTTGTAACGAGCCACTCCCCTCGTCTGATTTGGCTAAGAAAATGGAGGGTCACAGGAGACAAGGAAGAGAGGCTTTAGGAGAGTGAGGAGACTGGCTGCGAGATAATTGGCTTTGATCGAACAGTGTACGTGCAATGGTAGTGGTAGTAGGATGATGACACTTGGCAAGAGAATAGGTTATAGCCGATTCCCGTTTCTTGTGATAAAAACGGCAGCCTGTGGAGAGAGAGTCAACAACAACTAAATCTGGGCCAACTATACAAATCCATTTAAAATTTAAAACTCAAATTATACAAATCCATTTAAAATTCAAAACCCAAATTCAAATTCTTGGGTTGAGTGTTATTTATTGATACCAAATTGAGCAAGAAGAGGAGAAATTATAAACAAATTATTTTCTTTTTAATTCAGTCAATTTTTTATTTGTATCCAACATTTTACATTCAATAAAGTTATTTATTTTCATCCTTTTTTTTTAATCTAGATCAATTTCAATTAGATACAGGTTTATTATATATATATATATATATATATATATATATATATATATATATATATAGCATGTCTTTTTTTATCAGTATCATGTTTTTTGAATAAAAACTTAAGGTAGTTTAAAAAATTATTTGCAATAACCCTCTTGATTTGAATTAAAGAGAACACAAATATATTTTTTAATCAAAGATCCTTTTTCTTGTTGATTTTTTTTTCTTTTTTTTTTAATGAAAAAATATATTTTTTATCAAAAAAATAGTTTTAAAAATTATAATATATAATAAAAATATTTAGTCTTTTACTGTGGACAGCACAATACAATCCACAGTAAAAAAGCTGAGTTGTTTTTTTTTTGTGTTTTGCTTTGTTTTTTTTTAAGTTGTTTTTTTTTCTTTGTTTTTTTAAAGCTGTTTTTTTTGTTTTTCTTTCTATGTTTTTTTTAATGAATATTTTTTTTGTTTAATTTTTTTCTAATTTTAAATTTTTTTCTATTTAGTTATTAAACTTTCATGGCACGACTTTCAGGTTTAACGGGTTTACCTGAATTCTTTTTCAGGTTTTTCTTTTTAATTAATTTTTTTATTTAATTTAGTTTGTTAATATTAATTTTTTTTTCTATTTAGTTATCGAACTTTCATTACACAGATTTTGGGTTTAACGGATTAACCCGGCTAATTCTGGGTTAACCCGTAAATTTTTTTTTCCTATTCAGTTTTCAAACTTTCATGACACGAATCTCAGGTTTGACTGATTAACCTGCTTTGAAGAGTTAACCCAGTTAATTCAGATTTTTTTTTTCTTTTTCTTCATTAGTTTTTTTCTTTATGTAGCCTTTTTTTCTTTGTTGTTTTCTTTTAAAATAATCTTTTTTTGTTTAGTATTTTTTTTTGCTTTTTTCTTTTTTTTTCTTTTTAATTAATTTTTTTAAAATTTAGTTTGTTAATATTAAATTTTTTTTCTATTTAGTTATCAAACTTTTATAACACGGATCTCAGGTTTGATGGGTTAACCCAGTTAATTCAGATTTTTTTTCTTCCTGTAGGTTTTTTCCTTTGTTTTTTTTCTTTTTTGTTTAATTTAGTTCATCAATATTGATTTTTTTATTTAGTTATCACACTCTCATGACACGAATCACAGGTTTGACGGGTTAACCTGATTTGGTGGATTAACCCAATTGATTCATATTTTTTTTCTTTTTCTTCATTAGTTTTTTTTCTTTCAATTTTATTTTTTAATATTATAATTAAGCCACAGTGAAAAGGCTGGGCAATTTTTTTTCTTTGTTTCTTTTTAATGAATATTTTTTTTGATTTAGTTTGTTAAAGTTAAATTTTTTATATTTAGTTATCAAACTTTCATGATACAGATTCCGGGTTTGACGAGTTAACCCAGATTTTTTTTTTCTGGTTTTTCTTTTTAATTAATTTTTCATTTAATTTAGTTTGTTAATGTTAAATTTTTTTCTATTTAGTTATCAAACTTTCATGACACACATCCCGGGTTTGACAGGTTAACCCAGTTAATTCTTAGTTAACTTGTAAATTTTTTTCCTATTCAGTTATTAAACTTTCATGACACGAATCCTAAGTTTAACTGATTAACCTGGTTTGAAGAGTTAACACAGTTAATTTAGATTTTTTTTCTATTTCTTCATTAGTTTTTTTCTTCATGTAAGCTTTTTTTTCTTTGTAACCTGATTTGGTGAGCCAACCCAGTTGATTCGGATTTTTTTTCTTTTTCTTCATTGGTTTTTTTCTTCCAATTTCATCTTTAAATATTGTAATTAACTATAACTAAAAGGCATCAACCTTTTTTTTTTCAATTTCATGACATGAATCCCAGGTTTGACGGGTTAAACTAGTTGATTCAGATTTTTTTTTCTTTTTCTTAAGTAGTTTTTTTCTTTGAATTTCATCTTTTAATATCAATTTGATTAAGAATTAAACTTTATGATTTGTTTTGTTTACTGTTCATTAGATTATTGCGATATCATGAAGGGATTTTACTATACCCCTCCTTGTAAAACTCTATTTATCGGAATAATGCTTTGCTTTATTGTTTTTTTCTTTTCAATTTTTTTTAATTTCATTCTGTAATATTAATTTTTTTCTTTTTTAATTATCATATTTTTATAACACGACCTTGCAGTCAAACCCATATCCAAGGCTCCGGGTTTGATGTTGCAACCAAACTCATTTAAACTCAGGTCATGCAGATTTAATATTATTATTAATATTATAATATAACTTCTAGGTCAGTCATAGAATAAAAAGAATTGATTTTATAACTCCATGAAACACACCCTCTCAAAGTTGAATCTACTTGCTCCAAGATTGGCCTCTATAATAGTTGAACTGGATCCTTTCAAAAGTTTTTTTTTTTTCCAGTGATTTTCTCTTTTGTTTCCCAACCTTTAAGGATTGAAATGAAATAAAAATAAAGTTTTGAGCTAGAAAAATAAAACACCTAAATTAGGTTTTTGTTTCCTCAAAATGAGGTCTTAAATTAGTTGTTCTAAATCAAGGATTTTTTTCCATAAAAAATCTGTAAGGAAAAAAAAAAACCTTCAATTTTCAGGGGAAACTATTCACTACCCCCGAAAAATTATGGTCAAGAAGAATGGATTAAAAAAGAAAAAGCTATGATAAAAAAAGAAAAAAAAGCTTAAATGGGCATGCAATACGCAATCCTAAACCTTCAAGTTTTGGCACTTGGTTGACCTTAATATACCTAGGAACAAAATTGATAAAAAAGATTTATCATACAAGTGGGCATGCAATACGCAATCCTAAACCCTCCTCAGGCAGTGGAGCTGGAGCTGATGTCACCCTGCCTAACAAAAGAACACAAACGCCTGAATTGCTTGCAAACTTTCTCCATGGAAAATCTACATGCTGACCCCACCAACACCAAGGGGAGATCCTGCTTTTTCTGTCTTATCCAAGACATTAACTCGGAGCTTTGGCTATTGCATATCCGCTTGTACTTCCCATACAAAGATGCTCAACATTAACTCGTGAATTATTGCTATTAGAAAGTAGCCAACGTATGTATTCTCACTTCTCACCACTAAACCATTAACCATATGCGAAAAATCACTTGGCTTTTTTTTTTTATAAAATATTATGAATTATTATAGTATTTTCTTGGATAATTTTTTTTTATTTGTTGATTTTATTTTTTAAATATTAAACTAATTGAGAATTTAACTTTATAATTTTTTTTTAAAACACCATGAATTGCTACAATGTTTTTCCATATTGTTTTTTTTGTTATAATTTTTTTTAAATTATCTCTGTTGATTTTATTTTTTTAATATTGAACTGACTGAGAATTTAGCTTTGTAATTTTTTTTCTTTAAAACATTATGGATTGTTACAGTATTTTTCCATATAGTTTTTTTTTGTTTTTTTGTTATGATTTTTTTTCAAAATTGTCTTTGTCGATTTTATTAGAAAAGCATTGTAGTTTTCCTCACAAAACACTATGGATTGCTACAGTGTTTCCCCACGTGATTTTTTTGTTATTTTTTTTCCAAAATTGTATTTGTCAATTTTTTTTAATATAACAATTACAAGTAAGGCTAAATCATGTGGGGAAAGCACTGTAGCTTTCCTCACAAAACACTGTGGATTGCTACCGTATTTCCTCACTTGGGTTTTCTTTTATGATTTTTTTCCAAAATTATCTTTGGCGAATTTTTTTTAATATTGAGCTGGTTGAGAATTTAACTTTATAATTTTTTTTTCTTTTTATTAACAAAAAAGCTAAATCATGTTGCAAAAAGTTAAATCATGTGAGGAAAATATTGTAACTTTTCTCACAAAAAACTATGGATTGCTACAACTCATTCTATTTAGTTTCTAAGTTTTTTTTTTTTTTATCACCAACACAACTTTTTTCTCTTTATAGAATATTGGCTTCATCACACCTTCAATTTCTATTACTTATATAGCGCTGGTTCGCAAGTATAACATCATCAAGCACATTTGCTCCATAAGCTCGTGGCAGTGCACGGGCATGCCATCTAGTTAATAATTAAAATAGAACGTGTTTTTAGTAAAATGCAGTGTTCTCTTCTTCACAGATTGTTATGGATGGTATTGTTCCTTTTATAGTGTCTTCTTTATATAATTTTTTATTATCTAACTTTATTTTTTTGTAATTTCATTCCCGCAATTGATATTAACATCGTTTTATGCATTGAGATTTACTTTTCTTCGTATATTATCAAGAATTCGAAGTCTATGCATATTTTGGTTTTAAATTAAATATCAATTTTATGAAATAGAATTTTAGTTTATAGTTGAAAAGTTGAAAAAGATTTGAAAGAACAAGGACCATAATAAATAAATAAAATCATTTTTCATTTTCATTGTTAAAAAAGGCGTGAAAACTCTAGTTTGGTCCCTAAAGTTTTAATTTTTGTATATTTAGTCCTTATTATTTTATAATTTTAATTTTGGTTCTAAACTTCATTTGTTTTTTTGTTTTGGTTCTTGGATGTTGGACAAGAGAGATAAAGTCATTAAAAAATAAGGAGAGAGGATTTGGCCAGCCATATTCCGGCCATAAAACAACCGATCTTAGTATCACTAGGTTCGTCTTAGAGATGGGAGTTCAACATAGGTGATTTTTCCCTATAAACACACCAGAAAAAATATATAAAGTTCCCTTAAGGATGATTGAGATTCATATGAAATAAATGTTTAGATATTGGGTTATGCTTGTAATATGTATAGAGAAAGTAGAGAAATTATGTACTGTTCGTGTTTTTAATGATGATGTATGCTTAGAAATTAATTGTAAGGTTGTAATTAAATGGTTATCTATATTGAGTTGTGGGTTGGTAATATGAAAAATAAGTAATATATGTTGGGTGCAAAATGGTAATAAGAAAAATATGAAATAACATGTAAATACAAGTTAGTAATGTGGGAAAATCTAAGATTGAATTAAGATACAAACAAGTGGTAAGAAAAGAATAAATGATGTGTTTAAATAATATAAAAGGAATAATCATATGTTGAATGAATATGAAAAAAATGGGTTAAAGAGAATTGGACACTAATTGGAAATGTTCTCTTGAAAATTAGAAGGGGCTTCTAAGGTTGGACCAACGATTATGGGAGCACATACTATTGGAGTGTAGGTATGTGTCTGTCACCTCACCTTTTTATTTATAGTAATGTCATTGTGAAAGTTATGTTTACATGTGAAATGATTCCAAGAAAGGAATATAGAGAAACATTTCTGAAAAGAAATAAGTTGGCCGCATAAGCGGGGCTATTAGTTTGTGAAAATAATTGAATTGATCGTATGAGCAGGGGCAATTGACTTGTAAAAATAATTAAGCTGACCATATAAGTGAAGGCTAATGATTTTAGAAAAGAATTAAGTTAGTCGTATAAGCGAGGGCTATTGATCTTTAAAAGGAATGATGTTGACCACATAAATGGCAATTATTGAATTAAAAATAAATTAAATCAGTCGCATAAGAATGGAGTTTTTTTTAGAAAGTTAAGTTGGTCGCATGAGCGAAGGATATAATGAGAAAGGTTAAGCCAATCGCAAGAGCGAGGGATTTTTTGAATAATTAAAATTTGCTGCTCTAGCAAAGACTAGTTATGTAAAGTTAGTAGGCTATCCTGGCAAGAGCTAGTTATGAGGCAGTGAGCCGGTCGTAATGGTGGATTTATATAGGGAATTTAATTAATTGTAATGATGGATTTTGTAGTTGAAAAAGAGGTGTTCTAATAAGAAAAACAAACTATTTTATTGCGTGTTCATTTAAAGTAATAGTATAGTACGTAAGTACAAAGTGTGCTTACATGTATTTAATTTCTATTTACCTAATTATATATTTCAAGTCCATTTTATCCACCACCATAGTATTGACATCGTAGTTTGAACTTCATAGTTTTGTGTTAAGTAGAATTTTGTAATCTCCATCTTATGATATGCAGTTAAACTAATGTATATGTCAAGTTTTAATATTTTTAGGATTGTAAACAAGTTAAATGTTGTGTTGTTAATTATTTATAATTTTCATTATGTGGGTGTAATTGTATTTATATCATAAAACAATATCATCTATAATTGTGTAGATATGTGGTGGATGAAAATAGTTGATAACTATGGTTTTGGGGGTATGCTTGAGGATGCTAGTAAGAATGAATTACATAAGTAGTTGCATTTGGGTTATGGTTGGTTTTTGCAGGTATTTAAAGCGAGATAAAATTTTGGATAAAGTCTTAGTGCAAGGGAAACTCTGCAAAATTTTTATTAAAATTGGATAAATTCTTCACTTTAATAAGAAGAAATCTCTCTTGTGTTTGATATCTATGCGATGAATACTTTGTATTATGTGTGGTGAATAGGAGTGACTTTATATAAGAAAGAATTAGAAAAAGAAATTACTCTATTTTACATATATAAGATTATGGTAAATAGATGAAAATGCATTAAAAATTACCGAGTGTTACAATTTTAGGGTAAAAAATAGGTTTATTAAAATTTCTATGATGTTTTGAGGTTTTTTTAACGGAACATGTTGAAATTTAAGTTTTTTTTTTTTATCTCAAACTAGGATCTTAACTTTTCAATCACTTAAGGTGATAGAAAAAAACAATGAACAACATGTCATCTGCCTAGACAAATGATGTGTTGTCTGTTAAATTGAAAAAAAATATTTGGTTAACGAAGTGTTGTCCACCCATTTTTTAAATAAAAAACAAAAAACTTAACCAAGCATATAAGCCTTATAGCCAGGCATGCGAGCCTCAAAGCCAGGCATGCGGGCCTTGAAACCAAACTCACTCATCAAGGCTTTTAGCTTTTAGTTTTAGGTGAAGCACTTGAGTCTGACATTTTTTTGAAAAGGGATTTTCAACCCTTTACTTTTATTTTTTATTTTTTATTTTTATTTAATTTTTTTTAAATTATCTGATTATGCTATAATTTTTAAATAAGATTATATCTTTTATGGTAATGTTAATTATTATATGAATAATTATTTACAAATCTAATATGCGGAATTTTCTTCAAAATCTGCTAAAGAATATTCACTAAGAATAAAATATCTATTTTGCTGTTTTTTTATTGCTAATTTTTTATATAATTTTCTCAAATTTAATCATTTTTTATTTTCCATACAGAAACTATATAAATTTTTAATAAAATTTTTTTTTCTCAAAAAGACATATTTTCATTAAAAAAAATATGAATAAAACAAAAATTTACATACCTAATGAAAAATAATTTTGACGTGAGATCTTAGACAATGATTGTTTTATATAATGATTAGGGAGTTTCTTGGCACAAATTATGATGAGCATATAAAAAAAACCATTAGTATAGTTAAAATGTTCCGGGTCATGAGACCAAGTTATCCTCATAGAAATAAAATATAAAAAAAATTAAAAAATTTTATCTTCAATAAATTCAATGTTGAACGAAGAAATAAAAACAAATAGTGTAAAAAATGATTAAAAAAGACCAATGCAAGTTAAATGAATTTTGCTTATAAGAGCTATTTAATAATTTTACTATGTAATGAAAATATGAGATAACTGAGATGTCCCGTTCAATTTGAAAATGGCAAATTGATCCCGTAAAAAAGATCATATTACTTCTCAAACCAAGTTATTTGGTTTTGTTTTAGAAGAGAAGATAGTTATTTCACTATGCGAATTTAAAATGACATACGAATGTGTGCATGGTAAAAAACTAAGCTCTTTTAATTTATTTTTTATAATAACCTCAAAAGATTATCCCTATTCAATAATCTCAAAGTACAAATAGTCTTCTTTTTTAACAGTAACACTATAAATTAAAAGAATATGAGTTCTTAACAATATTGTTTATTATTCATAAAGGTATATTAGGTTGTTCATACAACTATTCAAAGTCAATTTTTTTATTGTTTGCACTTTCATCATTAAACTTTATTTCTTTGTTTATCATCCTAACAAGTTTTGTTCACTTGATTATATATGTTGAGATTTGTTAAGATTCGCATGCTCTCGCATATACGATGTTCTAAAGATTATTCTCGCGTTACATTAAATACCATCGTTTAAAATAGAATTTTGGATTATGGTAAAAATAACAAATTAAAAGAACAATGACTTAAATTAACACAAAAAGAGGAATTTTCCCATATTAATTGCTGAATGGCATGGAAAACTTCATTATAGTCTCTCAAGTTTCAAGTTTTAATTTTACAAAAACTTCACTATAGTCTCTCAAGTTTTAAATTTTAATTTTACAAATTTGGTCCTTATTATTTTAAGTTTTTTACATTTTGACCCAAAACTTTTTTTATTATATTTTAGTCCCTGAATGTTGAAAGAAAAAAAAATCATTATAAAGGAGGATGAGAGAGAAGGAGTTCGGTCAGAAATATCTCAATCATAAAAAGACAAGTTTTGATGTTGATAAGTTCGTTTTTGTGAGAAGAGTTTAAAATAGTGATGTTGTCATTTAACCATATTGAAAAGGTAGATTGAAACCCGTAAAAAAGTTTTGTTTTGTTTTTTTTTTTTAGAGTGGTAAAATGGTGTTTTGGGGTTTTAAATGAGTTTATTGAGGTTTAAATAATATTTTTAGGTGAAAAAATTTAAAAATTAGGTTCTTAAGGTTTAAAAATTCATACCTGCTTTTTCTATTAGTGAAATTATAATAGTAGATGATATCTCGTTTGTCCAATCTATTAAAAAAACAAAAAAAAAAAATTTTGTTCGTCCATTTTTCCAAAAAGAAAAAAGAATAAAAAGAAAATGAGATACACGAGCTTATGCTTTTTTTTCTCTTAAACCAAGTGTATGGGCTTGGATTTCCAAGCTCGACAATGCCTCACTTTTTTAATTTTAATTTTTTTTAATTCTTAATTAATATCTTCTCATATTTTTTAAATTATTTAACTTAACTATTATTCACATAGTGATTAGTTAACTTTTTTATTAAATTTTAAATAGATTAATTGTATTTGCCTAATGCATTTATAAGAATGGGAATTATTTGTATATTTAGTAATAGTTGAGTCTCCAAGATAAATATATATATATAAAAAATCTATGTAAATTACTTGCATTTATTTTGTCTTTTACTTTTTGGTAGGGAGATCAACTTCCTGCTTTAATGGTTAATTAACATTCATATTTTTCTTATTTATAAGTTAATATACTTTTTAATTAATCATATTAATTAAATGCATAAATAATTTTTCTATTCTCCAATTAACAAATTATATAATTTCTAAAAACATATCCATAATGTTAAAGTCTTTCTTTCTGATTT
This sequence comes from Populus simonii, assembly GCA_007827005.2. Lineage (NCBI taxonomy): Eukaryota > Viridiplantae > Streptophyta > Magnoliopsida > Malpighiales > Salicaceae > Populus > Populus simonii. Next base: position 44,303 of record VJNQ02000540.1, read on the forward strand.
GTGTTAAAGATTAGCTGGAATTTTACCCTTAGTGTAGCATGATTACATTTACTAGTTATATACTAAAACATTTACTGATAAGATTGCTCTCATATTTTAACACAAATTATTCACAATTTTGGACTTTCCCACATGTGCTCCTTAATTTGTTACCACCTATCAAGAACATTGGAAGTCATGATAATATGCTCCTACTTGAATCTATCTCACCACAATTCCGGTTTTTTCCTCCAAAAAACTTATTTACTTTTAAATGTTCGACACCTCGTTTGTTTTGCAATAAAAACACTATTTTTAAAAATTTTAATTTTTTTATTTTACTTCAAATTATTTTTTAGTATTTTTAGATTATTTTGATGTATTGTTATAAAAAAAAACTATTATAATACGTTTCTAAACTAAAAATACTTTGAAAAATAATCACTATCGCAATACCAAACATGTTCTTAATAAAAAGTTGATCAGTTTCATCGTAAAATCAGTAATTTTCTTTTTATTAAACAGCAAAGGTATTTAATTCTTAAATTAGTTTTTGTTTTATTAATTATTAAATGATTTTAAAAACATACTTCTCAAGCCAATATAATTTTAAAAAATTAATAAATTCTCTTAAATGCTTATTTTATGCTTTGAAAACAGAAAGTTGAGAAGAAGTCTGTAATAACAATTTTAACTTGTAATTAGATATCATAAATATCTACTCAAATTATAAATAAACCATATTTTGAAATATCTATTGAGTAAAAAAGTAATGCCAGCTTATGTACTTTATCAAAAACATTGTAGAGTATACAGAATATATGAGAATTAATATCTGTTTAGAAAAGTTATGGATTATAATTTTTAATATAAAAATTATAGCTTTTAAAAATAACATATAAAATAGATTGTGATATTAACGTCTAAATATATTTATGAAGCACGTGATATTATAATAACGATTATATTTTAAAATATTTTTTATTTAGAAATACATTTAAATAATATATTTTTTATTTTTAAAAATTTATTTTTGACATCAACACATAAAACCGATTGGAAAATACTAAAAAAAATTAATTTAAAATTAAAAAAATTAAAAAATATATTTTTTTTTCAAAAAAGTATTAAAATACAAAAATAAATAGATACATCCATAAATGGATGATTCTTAAACAGTCATTTAATATTTCATCAACTAGGGATGAGCTTTATTTGCTGGAGTCACCCCCACCATCACCACCGATAACCACTTCAATTGGGGGCAAATCAATATCAATCAGACAAAAGATGGATCATAAACACAAGGCTCGGAGCACTGAAATGTTACGTCATGTGTTTTTTCCACGTGTCATGATACTAATGGTGGTGTGGAAAGTGGTGCTTACGTTGGTCGTTTCCTCCTTCAAGCTACACTCGTAACCCAACAAAATAGCAACCGGTGGCATTTGTCTCGTGTAAAAGAATAAGAAAGCAACAGGCAGAGAGTAACCAAGATTTTTGGCATCTCCTCCATTTCTGGTTCTTGGGCTGCTCCTTTGTCCCTTCATTTCTCCTTTCCTCTCTATATTTCTCCTCCCCACTTCCAAAATAGTAGGCAAATGAGTTAAGTCAACGAGTGCAGGCCAGGTAATACCATGATATATATAGAAGGCTGTGAATTCTATTGCTTTGAGAGAAAATCTTCTTGTTTGGTATTTTGTTTTTCAAGATTTCGGTAGACAGAGGGAGAGAAAGTAAATCTGTGAGTGAGTGGTTCTTTCAGAAAGAGAAACAAGAATAACCTGGGGTACTTTTCCTTACACCGTCTCATGTATTTAATATCCACCTTAGAAAATCTAGGGAGAGAGAATACAATTACAGTTTCGTGTTCACCCATTTCTACAAGTTTTGTGAGTGTGTGCATGTTTTTGTATGATAAAGAAAAACAAGAATTGGGTTTGTGTTAATAACTGAAGATATTGAGTTGTTTGGGTGATGAGAGTGAGATCTTAATGGATTTTTGGCCAGAGTTTCTTGCTAGCAGCTGGGGTAGGGAGTTTGTGGCTGGTGGATTTGGTGGAATTGCTGGTATAATTTCTGGTTATCCACTTGATACTCTACGTATTCGGCTACAGCAACCTAATTCTGGCTCCGCCTTCAGTATTCTTCGCCGAGTTATGGCCGGAGAAGGGCCTGCTGCTCTCTACAGAGGCATGGGTGCACCCCTCGCATCCGTCACCTTCCAGGTAGGGCACAACCTTTTTCTGTGCATACAGTATGGGCTATAGTCTTATCTTTCCACGTTTATTTTATGTTTGCATAATTATAATTTGAATACAGTTTTGTTATAATCTTCTGAATATTTTATTGTTGGGATACCTTGGAATTGGATCGCATGGAGGATTAGCACCTTATCATGATTATGTCATGTTTTCAATCTTGTTTGTCCTAAGGATAAGAGAGTTTGGTTTAGATTTTGACTCCGCCTTTTATTTTATTTTATTTGGATATTGAAGTTGATGGTAGGTGAAAAAACTTGGTGAGATTTTGGTGCTCTTATGATGACCAGCATAGTCTTGGATTGTTTTGTTTTTGGTAATATTTTTCTATTTTTTGGTAGTTTAATGGAAAAACTTGGTGAGATTTTAAAAAAATATTGTTTTAATGTATTTTTCATTAAAAAATACTTTAAAAAACAAACTAATTATAATTTGGAAAGCAACTCCTGTGAACGAACGAATATGCTCTTAGTACTTTAAGATAAGAACAGAAATGTCATTTCTCAGGAATTTGGCTGCCAATAACAAGCCCTGCTTACGTGATAATGTTGGTGGTAGCTTATCATACCTCCTCCATACTTGCTCTCGTATAACTCATGGATCTTATTTCCTGATTTTGTTTTCCAACTTGCAAAGCAAGCTTTGTGACTTTTCACTTCCGGTGCTAAATAAAAATTGTTATAAGAACTCAGACCCGACCAACTAGTTAAATAGATGATCATTGTCTTTGCATTGCTTATGCTCGTTCTGGCACACTGACAATGTTGTTCGCGGTTTGCAGAATGCCATGGTTTTCCAGACCTATGCTATCCTCTCGAGAGCATTTGACTCGTCCGTTTCAGCTAGTGATCCTCCTTCTTACAAAGGTGTTGTTCTAGGAGGAGTTGGTACTGGGGCCATACAGAGCATTATGCTTTCTCCTGTAGAACTGGTAAAAATTCGCCTCCAATTGCAGAACGTAAGTCATGCAAATCTCCATGGGGCTGCTAGTTATAAAGGTCCAGTAAGTGTTGCCAAGAGCATACTGAAAACAGAAGGTATAAAAGGAATTTACCGGGGTTTTGTGATCACTGTCCTCAGAGATGCACCTGCTCATGGTGTATACTTTTGGACATACGAGTACATGAGAGAGCAGTTTCACCCTGGCTGCAGAAAGAATGGTCAAGAAAACTTAAGAACCATGCTGACAGCAGGAGGGCTAGCAGGAGTTGCAAGCTGGCTCTGCTGCTATCCATTAGATGTTGTGAAAACCAGATTACAAGCTCAAACACCATCACCATCATCCCCACTTAAGTATAAAGGCATCCTGGATTGCTTTCGCAGAGAGTGTTAAAGAAGAAGGTTACTGCGTGCTTTGGAGAGGTTTGGGGACTGCCGTTGCAAGAGCTTTTGTAGTCAATGGAGCTGTATTTGCCGCTTATGAGATTGCATTGCGGTGTCTATTCAACAATGGAAGCATTCAAACAGAGAACACTATCTAGGAAAAATTTATCTTTTGTCAACAGTAATTGACTTGTATCTGTTGTAATTATTCAAAGGCAATTTTATAAAAGAACAAACCAGTCAAAGAATTACGTATGATGCATCAGGACAAATTTGTTTTCATCTGCTTGATTTCTCTGTATCTGTACAGAAGCATCTAAAATAACCAGCCATTAGAGTCTATCATCCTCACTTCCAGTATCATCCAGCTCAGCTAATTTCCACCGACATACACCTGGAATCCTGGATAGCCTGAACTACAACCGTGCTCATGGACTACAAAAGTTCTCAATTCAATAAACATCTTGATCAAAACGAGTTGCCTTATCAGCTACATGCATGAGCTTCCCGGAAAAAATTGTCTGCGAGATCACAGAATGCCTCACTTTCTGTGAAAATCTGAAAGCCCCATCTTCATTGGCATTGGTAGTATCTTCTCTTTTCAATTTGAATTTAGTTCAAGTTTCTTCATTGTTGACCTTGTGATATTCCTCACTGTCTCAACAATGTTAACCAAACTGGCCAGCACCACTACATAAATGCTCCTGGATACAATGGGGTGCACTCGATCTTAACAAGTTTTTCATTCTCATCAATGTAAGTTACAAGAACCACTCCCACTATCTTAGCTTCAAGATTTATCAAGTACATGCAAATATCAAACTAATGACATTACGAGAACTGTAATCATTCACTTGCTTTTCATAGTGAAGAAGGATCAGGCACTCAAGATTTACCATGATGAATAACAACACAACACGAATCGGCTTCCTCTGCAATATCTGTATGTTCTCAATCCGCTATGACTCTTCCATGTAGCATTTGGGCAAATACTAACTTGAATAAGAATCGATCCTCTTTGTTAATCATAATGCAGCAGCGGTTACAAACCAATATGGCTCCATTAGCTATTGCCGAATGCCTGTACTTGAATGAAAGGTGATGTAGGAAGTTGAAGAAGATATAATAATGCACGGGCAATGCTTTAATTTGTTGTTCTTTAGGCATCGAGAACATCTAAACCTTGGGAACAGAATGGAGATAGAAGAGTATCTACTTGATGAATTTCAACAGCTTCAGAGGAAGGTGAAGGTGGATTCAATCAGTTGTATCTTACAGTAAAGTGGCCTCACAGTTTGATTGCTTGTTAATGAGTAGCTATGTGGATTTGATTCTCTACTGTAATTATCATATGAATGCTCAAGTTTTTCAGGAATGCAAGGCTTAGAGCAGGACTGCACAAAAAAAGGATAAGTATGCTGATGAACCAGTTTATTCTAATTCAAATTTGTATTTTCACACACAGAGATGCAACATCCAACATACTGATTTCATGACAAAACAAATAGAACAAGAAGAAACATTAACTATGCCTCAGCGATAACCTTGAAAAAAAGACCTCAAAGCATACAAGCAAGATACATCACTAGCGAGTGGATCCGCTACTCTCCACCACGACCAAACTGTTCAATCCTGTCCTCGCTAAGATTAAGTTCTGCCATTGAATCCTCCAATCCACAGCTGCTCTCAACCAAAACATGAGGATCATTATAATGCCTAACGGCCTGCACCATGCCCCTCACTCTCTTGTACGGATCAGCAGAGTCAAAAACCTCGCTTCCCACAAAAATCCCATCACATCCCAATTGCATCATTAGTGCCGCATCAGCAGGCGTCACAATACCTCCTGCAGCAAACTGCACAACAGGCAACCTTCCCATCTGCTTAATCTGCGCTACAAGATCATAAGGCGCAGCAATCTTTTTCGCAAACGCAAAAACCTCGTCCTCATCCATATTGTTCAAAACCCTCACCTCCTTCATAACATTTCTCACATTCTTCACTGTCTCAGCAACATTACCTTGGCCTAATATCTCCCCTTGTGTCCTTATCATCGCCGCGCCTTCTCTCACTCTCCGTAACGCTTCACCCAGATTTCGACACCCACAAATAAATGGGCACCTAAAGTTATGCTTGTTAATAAAATTATCCTCATCTGCTAGGGCAAGCAACTCACTCTCATCAATATAATCAACTCCAATAGCTTCCAGTATCTGTGCCTCAACAAAATGGCCAACACGAGCACGAGCCATTAGAGGAATCGAAACCGCCCGTTTTATCTCCTTGATAAGAGATGGGTCAGGCATTCGCCGAATTCCTTGGCGTAGCCCTGGCTCTGAAACCATGATAGAACAAGCACCAGCTTCTTCTGCAATCTTTGCTTGCTGTACGCTGGAGACCTCGAGAATGGCCCCGCCACGAAGCATTTGAGCTAAACCAGCCTTGATGGAAAAAGGGTTCTTCTTGGCATCTGTAATAGCGCTGTTATTGTAGAGAGTCACAGCTCCATCGTCAGCCATCGTTAATTGTTTGAGAAATAGCCTGAGAGAAGAAAATTACAAGCAATTGAGGAAACAAATGTTGGATTAGTTCAAAGATAGTTATGATGGTCTTGATATAGGAAGAGGAAATGCTCTAGAAGCTTCAATTGGGTTTCCTGGTCGGATTAGTCGGTGGAAAATTAAAAGTGTGGAAAGTTCGATTCCATTTCTCTCTCTTCTTTGTTTTTTCCGATTTCATTGAATTTAAAGGGTGTTTGGTGCTGCCGTTTACCTGCAATTTTATAATTTTTATAATGTTTTATAATTAAAGTTTTTTATATTTTTCAGATAATTGTTATGTGTTTATATTAAAAATAAAATTTTAAATAAAAAAATATTATTTTAATATTTTTAAATAAAAAATATTTTAAAAAACAAGTTTTACCACCATCTTAAATACCCCTATAGATTATCATGTTTGCATTTATTATTATTATTACTATTATTATTGGTGTTATATCATAGGTAAAATTTTAAGTTAATTTTGAACATAATAAAAGAATGTATTAATATTATAAAGGCATTTTAAAATATTATATTTTTTTAATTTAAAAACAAAAAGATTTTATTTACCTTACTATTATAATTTTAAGTTATGTAAAAAGATGTATCAATATTACTGATATAGCCATGAAAAACTTCAGACAAGAATTGAGTTTTTCATGGTTGTGTCCCTATGGATGATTATTCTTGAATATAGATTTTTATCTTTGAGGTGAGTGGTTCTTGCAAAACAAGTTTTTATGAGAAAATGAGACACTTTAATATTTAAGTTTATAAATATAGGAGGAGAAAATAATATAGAGGAAAGGAAAATATAATGAGATTGTAGGAAGTGTGTGTTTATATGTTGTGTGTTAGCCTATGAACATGAATGACTTATTGTAGGTTGTTTGTGGTTTTTTAAATTGTTGGTGGTTGTTTGTGGTTTCCGGGTGTTTGATGGTACTTTGTGAGCATGTAAGCAATATTAAAGCATTGTATAAAAAGATGTTGTATGGAGATAGAGATTTTAATGGAGATCTTGCCATGAATATTTTTTTTATTTAGAGATATTAGAGAATTGTTTTGGAGATGTAGAGATACATTTAAAAACATAGAGAATTCAATGAAGACATGGAGATCTTATCTTGGAGATTTTCATTGAAGGCATGAAAAAATATTATTGTTTTTATTCAAAAGTTCAAAAAGAGTGGATATACAATTTATTTTTAAGGGTAATTTAGTTATTTTATTTTTCTAATTAAAATGAAATTCTAAAAAAGACCCTCAGAGTCAAGTTAAATGAATTTTGCTTATAAGGGTTATTTACTAATTTTACTATGTAGTGAAAATGTGAGATAACTAAGATGCCCTGGACAATTTGGTAATGGCAAATTGATCCCATGAAAAAAAAATCATATTACTTCTCAAACCAAGTTATTTTGTTTTGTTTTAGAAGGGAAAATGGTTATTTCATTTTACGAATTCAAAATGAAATGTGAGTGTATGCACAATGAAAGGATTGTGTCACACTTTCATTTGGAGGAGAAAATATTCATCTAATAAACCTTTAAACCTTTTTTCCCTTATAACTAGGAACAATGTCTACTAATCATCCAAATACTTAATTTATTCATTTATCTGATTAAAGCCTCTATCATTACCTAATCTATCTTGTTTTTCTACATGATTTTTTGCTTTTAATTGTGTCACATTTTTTAATGACATTATGAATACTTGTAATAAAGGTTAGTAGCAAATAAAAACTTCCTTACACATCCCTTTATATGTTTACACTCGATTTAATGTCACTTCACTCGTATTTCACATAATTCAATCGGGCTTTTTACTCTAATAATATCATTGTCTTATACATCATTATTCACTTACTTAGATTCTTAAAGGTAACTTAGAAACTTATCAATAATTAATAAAAAAATGTAATGACTTTATAATAACAAAGACTCAAGAATCAAGAAAATATATGAAACTTGAGAATAAATTTACAAATAACAATGTAAATTTGTGTAAAATATAATGATGAAGAGAAGACACGAAATAAAAACAATGAATTTTAAGTTAAAGATTCAAAGAAAGCTAACTAATTCAAGAAGTCAAAATTCAACTTCAAGAGTTTCAAGGAAACAATTAAAATAAAGCAAGAAAGATTTATACTACTCAAATTTCAATAAAAACAAGGCAAGATAATCCAAGAAAAACAAGAATTCAATTCAGCAATACCAAGACTTGGTACTTATATATTCAGCAAAATAAAAAAAAATATTCAAGAAACTTTCGGTCAACTCTAAATTCAAGGGCTTGTATTTGGTTATGCCCTATGTTATCAATTTAACCAATTCTTGTAATTTTTCTTGAACATCCCCTCCCTTCTTTGTATCCATACAATTCAGCAAAAACAAGACTTTTTTTCTTTTTTTTTTACTCTAGGCTGAAATCAAGAAAGATAGAAAATGAAGATTAAGGACACAATTTTTATTTGATGTGTTAGGCAAAATCAAGAAAGTAAGTAAGATGAAATTTTATTTTTTTATATAGGGTTTGACGTAAACTTTGAAATAATAAGAGAAGAATGGACTTTTTTTAAGAAATAAAACTCTGGCCAAGAAATGAAACAAACTAAAGATTAAAGGGATATAACTTGATAAGAGCACAAACTTTGATATCAACTTATACATACACCTCCCAAGATATGCTAAAATCATATTTAAATGGTTTGCAACTTGACCTAACAAAAACCTATCTTGGAGAATTAAAGTTATACGCAATAATCACCCTCACACTATACCTATAAAAAGACGCGAACAAGTAGTATAAAATCACGACAAAGTTGATCAATCTTTTGAAGAGTTTGCAAGTCCAATTAAAAACTTAGTATGGTAAACACTCAATCACACAAAAGATAGTAAGAATAATGATTTTTTTTATTAAAAATAGTCTAACGTCAAAAAGTATCTACAAAAAGGTATTTATACTAGATATGGATGTGGATAAATCTAATACATAATAATAATTCAATGAATCTAAATTTAAATAAAGGCCATAATATCTCTAAAATGTCTAATAACTAAAAGATAAATAAAACAATAGCTCAACTAATTTAAATAAGAATAAAGTTTTTTTATAATCTATTGGTATAATCAAAGCCTAATTTCAAACGCGTGGTTCTCTCTCTTCTTATTGAATTAGAAAAAGTTCCATTTGCCAATGAAAAGTTATGTATGTCTACTTTCCAATGCAACTGGAATCACATTAAATTCTTTTTTTAGCTCCAGTTATAACCAAACCAGTAGAGAAAGGTCAAAACTGGCAAATTTAAATTTTTTTTATTCCAATCTTTTGTAATGTCTAAATGCTCACTAACAAGCCTTTCTTAAACATGAATTAAATTAATCATAGTGTGTTCTTTATTATTTAATATCTTTTTAAAGCCCACCTTGTCATATGTATCTTGAAGAAGTCCATTAAAAGCCTTTTAAATTTTTTAGCTCTGAGTCTTGTCACTGGAACAACTAGAACCTCTAACAGATCTTTTGGTGTTGCTTGAATCACATTAGTAAGGTCATTATAGTTATCTAAGTTGGCATTCACAAAGACACGATCTTTGAAGAGATAAGTGTGTAACACTCGATGACATAGTGGAAAGTCTCACTTAGTGGCAGTGATTTTTGTTCTTAGTAGCTCATATAATTATTAATCTCATATCTTGCCTCGGTCTTTTTCAATGAAAACCAAGCGAGCAAGATTCAGAAGAGACTAATGTAATAACCATTTTATGGCTAAGGCTTATTGAGGAGTGCTTTTCATCACAACTCCTTTGAAGAGTTAAAGTATTATACATACTTTACATGTTGTTTTGTCTTGTTTCTTTATGACACTAGAGTTGTCTTTGTGCACATGGTGCATTTAATAAAGTTGCTTGTTTTTTTTTTTCTAATTGATGAAAAAAAAGAGTGTAAAGTTGTTCTCATATAGTTAGAATAACATTGTTAAGCACTTGCACTTGATAAGAGAGTTGATGGAGATTGACTATAGTTTCTATGGTGGGGAGATCAAACATTCTCCCCCGTCTTATAATTTCATCGGTCATTGAAAGAACTTTTGGTAATGAGTGAAATGGAAATAATCTATCTTTTTGTTCAAGATCGCATAGACAGCGCACTAATGATGTGATGAAAAACTTTAGCCATGAATTAGGCTTTCTATGGCTGTGTCTTTAGCTAATGATTGTTCTTAAATATAGGTTTTTATCTATAGCTTAAATGGTTCCTATAAAACAAGTCTCTTATATGAACAGGGACACTCTAATACTTAAGTTAGTAAATATAAAAGGAGAAAATAATGTACAAAAAAGTAAAATATAATGGATTGTATAGAGTATGTATCTGTAAGTTGTGTGTTTTCTCCTATGAACTTGTATGACATGTTATATGGTTATTTCTGGTTTATGGAATTATTAGGTGGTTAATAATGGTTCTTTGAATTATTGGATGGTTAATGGTGGTTCCGAGAATTTTTAGGTGGTGGTTGTGGTTCATGGAATTGTTGGGTGATTAATGTTCATGTATGAAAATTGTCTTACTTTTTGACCAAGAGATTTATAAATTTTGGTCATGTTTGCATACCTTATTATAGTTACAATACCTGAGTGTGTGTAGATAATAGATTTTTACTATTGGTGAAGAAGTTGGTGGTTATCAATGTCACAAAATAACCATTGATGAGAAATGTAGTGCCTGTTTGTATAGAAAAATATGGTGTTTGCACCGTGAATCTATATGTTGAACAATATTAGGAACTAAAAACACAAAAGGCGACAATCCTAGAAACTAAAAATATGTGTAAATATGTGTGTCGGGTAGGGATAACCTAGCTTGGCAAGGAAGAAAAACATGGAAAAAGGAAGAAGGACGGAGAGAGAGAAACACCAACCATTTTGGCTTGTCTTGGTCCAGCAACTAGAAAAGTTCTTTTATGTGGCATCAGTTACATATGCATTTTATTGTACCTTTATTTTTTTGATTGAGAAACGCAAAAATATTTTAAAAAAAACAACCACCATCAAACTCCTCTTGTCAAGTGAAACTTATTAAAACCAAGATCAATTATTTTTATTATAATATGGTCAACCAAAAACTTTCTCTCTTCTCCATAGTTTTTTATGACTTTATCTCTCTTCTCTCAAATCTAGAAACTAAAAAAAAATAAAATAAATTTTAGGCTAAAATAAAAATTCTAAAAACTTCTAGATTGGCCATGTATTTTCTTCGTGTTTTACATCATGATCCTCTGTCTTTTAATTTTGTCTTTTGCTATAATTTAAAATATTATCTCATGAAATTAGGCCACAAAAGGATTAAATAAATAAATAACTCCTAAGATGAGGTTTTTTTTAAAAAAAAATGAAAAACAAGAGGAGATGAGTTTCATAGTGAAATAGTGGGGAAAAACCCTAGTTCATATATTGTTAATTATTAATCCATTCATATAGTTTCACAAATAATTAAATAGTGTGTGTGTGTGAAACTAAGAAGGCTTAGTCATCTATTATGGACCAAGACTCATTGCATTGTGAATTGCTATAGTGTAATAATTATTTTGCCTTTCATAGTAACAACTTGGAATTGAAAATTAGAGGGTAAAATGATCTTTTCACAAGGTTCATTTGGTATTATCAAACTCATTGGGGGTGCATTGATCTTTTGAAAAACATTAACACAGTGAAATGACATAATTACTCTTAAAAAGAAAAATTATAAAATAGTGTCCAATGGCTTTTACGTCTTTTCAGTTTTATCAGCATAGTAAAATGACATAATTACCTTTAAAATAAAATAAAAAATCTTATGCTTGTATACAACGGTGTTTTCATCTTTTCATTATGGTTTTTTGGTAATAAACAATTTATTTTAGGTGATATTTGGTAATTTAAAAAATATAAATATTATTTAAAAAAATATCAGACACGTGCATGTAGCGCATCCGTACCTAAGGTGTGTTCTGGTAATCAAAAACTGCGTTCTGTGGTGGAGTTAGAATCCTCCTAGTAGCCCCTCCATGATATGGCAGTGCGCGTGACCAACAAGTCTCTAGTTTGGCGTCGATTGCCTTTTCATTTTCATTTTTTATCTCTCTCTTCCTCGATTGTCATGCCGACATTTCAAAATTTCAAAGCACCCCTTCACTTTGTTTGCTCCTTCATATTTGGTCCGTTTGTTTTTAATTACTATTTGTTTTATATATAGTAATTCATAAGATTGAATTTTGTTTTCAATTTCTTCCTCCTTTAATTTTTTTATATGTTAGATTTGTTCATTCTTTTAATTTCTATTATTTTTATTTAAGATTATTTTTAAAATTGAATTTGTTTTGCGATTTTATCCTTCTTTGATTTTTTTCCCTATCAAATTTGGTACTCATTATTTTGATTGCTATTTTTTTTACTTTGACAAGTTTTTTAAATTGATATTTTTTTTATTTCATCCTCCGACATTAAATTTATGGAGAATTGAGATGAAGTCTAGGTTTTCATGGGTTGTAAATTTGGTAGATTAACTTAGGTTTAGGAAATTCGTCTGGTTTTGCTTGTTTTTTTCTTTTTATTAAGCTCATGTTTTATTTTTTTTTGTTTCATCCTTTATCATTTATTTAATTGGAGATTGGGCTCTATTATTATTTTTTTATTTGCTTTTTGTTGAATTCGTCACTTATTTTGAAAATGATTCAAGTTATCTAATCCTTTAACATAGGATTGTTTGATAATTAAAACTTTAAAATTTTATTAAGTTGGCTTTTAATGGGGAGTTACCTTGGCCAACTAGGTCACATATTATACATACTAATCCGGGTGGACTCTAGTTGGGTTTTTCTGATCCTTTTTTTATTATATTTTAAAAAAAATTATGTTCTTTAATATTTTATTTGCTAAAAATTGATATTTGATTTTTTTTTCCAATTTACTTAACATGGGGTTATCAAGTTCATATTTAATATTTTCTTTATTATCATGTAAGATCCTTCAACATTTGATTTTTTTTAATAGATTGATTTTATTATCCTTTGAAATTTGATTGTTTTTTGAATTGGTGTTCATTTTTTTTTTTTTACTTTTCTTTCTATAGAGTTATCTCAATTTTATGTCCATAATTGTGATGTTAGCTGGTTAACCTGATTTGACTTGAGTTTTTTTTTTAATTTTTTTCAATTATACCATTCAACACTAAGTTATTTGATAATTAAATTTCATGATTTTATTTAGTTTGCTTTCAGTAGGGTTACCCTGATGTCATGACTAAGTTTCATATTTGACGTGTTAACTTGGATAGGCTTGGGTCAAATTTTTTTTTACCATTTTTCATTGTCATTTATATTTTTTATTTATCATCATTTTATTTTATTATTCATGTTATTAAATTATTTGAGCTTATTATAATCAATCGAATTAATGACCCGAATCTTGAATTAATTAGGTCTTTATAGTAATAGTATTTTCTCAAATTAGTCATTCCATCCATGCAATATATGTAGTAAATCACACCATTTTGAATAGAGTTTAATGTTTTATTTTAAGAACAACTTTTTTTCACATCAAGGAATTGATTACTATGGGATAAGAATCATATGGTATGCTAGCGGTGAATATAATGTTTCTTTTAAACATTATCATCTCATAATTTAAAGGCTATTACTAAAAAAAATTAAATTAAATTTATTATAATTATACAATTTCATCAAAAAAAAATAGAGTTAAATAATTGTTTTAAGGTTATGTATGGTTTTAGATCCCGTTTATTTTTGCGTTTCAAAAGAGCTTTTAAAAAAATATTTTTTATTTTTTATTTGCTTCAAATTAATTTTTTTTGTGTTTTTTTATTTTTTTTATGTGCTAATGTAAAGAATAATTTTTTAAAAAATTATATTATTTTAATGTATCTCTAAACAAAAAATATTTTAAAAAATAATTATTACTATATTTCTAAACACCTTATAAAAGAATATCGTAAACTAAAGAAGGATGTTATGTCCTTTGAAATAAGAGTTTGGTGCCCCCTTTACTAGGTTATGGTACATTTTTCCTGTTGGTTAGAGATTTAGACTCTTTGATATTTTTGGATGGTAGAAATCTTTTGTCAATTGGACATATGATAGGACAACTCGCTCCCTCATTGCTTTATGATGGTTCTTGACATTCCTCCTTGGATAGTCTTAGTACATTTTTGGTAACGTTTAAGAAGATATTATTTGCTACTTGCAAAGTCATTATGCACCTTTATTTTAAAAGGGTTCATCCAATTTTTTCAATATAGTATGTTGTAATTCTCTTCTTAGTTCTTAATATTGGTATACTATAAAGATGGTGATGTATTTGTTTGATTTATATCATCAATAAAATTAATTTTGTTTGGAAACAAACTTGAGATCTAGGAAAATTTAAAGGGATGACATTTAATTCTTAGTATGTATTTAATAATGTAGAGTAAGTGATTTAAAATTTTATTTAAATTTAAAAAATCACTAAATTAATTCCTTTTCAAGTTTTATTTTATGTTTTCAACGTCAATATATTAAAAATATCTCAAAATAATATCAAGTTAAACAACGTCCAAATATACTTTGAAAAGTATTATTAAGCATAATGTAAACATATTGTCATGTTATTAATTGTCCCCACCAATACAATTTATTTAATAATTTTAATTATACTTAACATAAATAAATCTTGATTTGAAATGGTTAAAGTGTATATTATTAAATAACCAAACACAAACATAAATAATTGTTTCACTAACCATGAAATTGATATAAAACAATATTGTTTTTTTTTTTTTTTGTGTATCTACAAAGTCTTCCACAAAAGAAACCACATGAATTGGTTAATCACCTCGCTATTATAGAAAAGTATCAAATATGGAGAATTCCACTCACCCACTTCCAAAATTAAAATAAAAAAAAACCATAAAAGATTAATAAAAATAACTACTTACAATAAAAAAAAAAAACATGTAATAATAATAGTTAAACCTGACCTAACCTTGTGAATTGGTTCGAAAAACTCAAGATTTAAAGTCTGACTCGAATTATTTTTAATTAAATCAACTAATAAATTGACTCGGATTAATTTCTAGATTTTATTCTGTTTTGATCTCCCTCCAAGAAACTCAATAACATAAACCATGTTTTTTTTTTTTCACCTTCTCAATCTGATCAAACACTTCAAATCCTCACAAATCAATCACTATTAATCTCCCTCCAAGAAACTCAATTTAAGATGAATGTAGTTTGAATTTGAAAAGCTGATACATTAAATTTTTTAATTTACTGTGTTTTTGGATTGTGAAAATTAGTCAAGTGGATTTAGCTATAAAAAGCTAAAAAAATCTCATAGGTTTTGCCGGTTTTTGCCTTACAAAAATCAAATCAAAGTAAATAGTTTGAATTAGTTTTTAGTTTGGTCCAGTTCTGAATATGTTTTAAAAAATAGTTTAATTAATTTTTTAATTAAAAATCGAAGTGAAAATGAGAGCAGAGCAATTCTTCAAAGGCAGGTCTCTGGTTCAAGGACTGAATTATCTTGGCTTAACGAACAGAAAAATCTATGATTTTGATATCATGTTTAAAAATCAAGATTATTTAATTGAGTGCAATCGTACGATCCAGTTTATGGGGCTGATCCCAGTAGAAGTATGTTTGGAAATGTAGTTGCGGTTATTTTTTAAAATATTTTTATTTAAAAATACATTAAAATGATATTTTTTATTTTTAAAAAATTATTTTTAATATCAATGTATCAAACGATTTAAAACATTGAAAAATATTAATTTTAAACAAAAAAAATTAAAATTTTTGCCTGCTTGCATTCCCAAACAGATCCTAAACTGTAATCTTTACACGTGTCGACCTCTTAGTATATCCCTCCAGTCTACTAAATTCAAAACTGAAACTATTGAAACAATAAAGATTTCACATGAAACATCTAGTGGGCCACCACCATGTGGGATGGTTGGTGACGTTAATTTTGGTCTCCTTTAAAAAACGCAACCCCACTTGAGCCAAACACGCCTTAAAAATATTAATTTGAGATTAGTTGGTTTGGCGGTCATGAGTGACAATCTTCTTACCCATTATTATGTTAAAAGGATACACGCGCGCATATATATATATATTAGATAATTTAATAAAAAAACATTAAGCAAATAGAAGAAGAAAGATATATAATAAAGGCTATAATTTATATACAAAATTTACATTTTGTAAAAATAATACTCCCTTGCTTCTTAAAAACTTTTTTTTATTTCCAATTTCCAAGTTAAATAAAATTAATTTTATTTTTTTCTACATCGTTAATATCATTGTTTATACAATTATCCATCTTTCATGAAATTAAAATTATTTAGTTGTTGGTTATTATTCCAGGACAAAAAAACAAAGATAGTAAAAATTAAAAAAGAGAACAAATATAAAATTGTGTATAATAGTAGTGTATAGCAGTAGTGTATAAAATAAATTGATCGTCTTTTTATCTTGTTTGATTATGGTAAACAATATAAAAAAAATATTATTATACCCTTAATATATATATATATATATATATATATAATATATATATATTATTGTCAAACTTGCATATTTAAAAAAAATAGATATTGTTTTGTTTTTCTTTAGTTTATATTGGGCGTTGAAATTAATAATTTTATAATAACTCTAGTTATAAAATCGGGATCAAC
>VJNQ02000541.1:0-63825 GCA_007827005.2 Populus simonii
GTTTGAGAATCTCCTTCTGCTAGCTTATTCTGTCAAATTGGTTCTTCTTCTTGCTTAACTTCTTTAGTTACTTTAGTGGCCTTCTTCTTCGTAATGCCTTTCTTGAACTTCTTTCTGGACCCCTTCCCTTCTATGGGTATGGGTGGCTCCTCACCTCAAGTCAAGTCCACTTTTCATGTTATTAAAGGAGCGTTGTACCTTGATTATTACTTATTTGCCGGGTTCTTTGCTTGCTCAATAGGAGGTGAGACCAGAGTCGGATTCTAGTTTCAATGAAATGATGTCAAAGTTGTCTATGATCCCTGGTAGAACGACTTTCTAAGGCTCCAAAGTGGCCAAGAAAGAAGATAATTGTCTCATTTGGTAGAAGAAGAGATATAAGGAATTGACTGACTCGAGTGGCTAGCCATAGAAGGACAAAGATTGGCCTTTGGGAGCTCCCAAGGGAGAGGTAGTCTCCTAAGGTTTGTGCCTAAGAATCGGGTTAGACGCTTGGTTTAGCGCTCGCATATCAGATTTGAGCTCCACCTTCCTTGTGCTGCTATTCCGACATCAGGTTAGAGCACCAGCTCTTCGTCTTCATCTAATTACGAATCGAAAATCTCTCTTTTGTCTTTTGTGGCATTTGACACCGTTATTGATTCATTTCCTGAAAACCTTCTTGCTAACAAGCCATTGTCTATTGACTCCATCACACCTTTTCTCTGAATCTTCCTTGGAGTTTCGTTGAGCCAACCAAGATCGGATATAGCTAGTTTTCCGGAACCTTCCTTATCCAGTAAATAGTCAAAAAGCCCTAACTCATAAAGCTAGAGTACCTCATACTCGGAGTCTACCCTTCTACCAACGAGAAGCCAGGTTGTTTTACTCTCTTTCAAACAGCAATTACAAATGGGAAGCAAGCGTGTTTTCCCTTATACAGAGCAATAGATCGGGTCTTTGCCAGTAGTGCCATCCTCCCCGCTGGCGATGTTACCTACCATTCCGATCGTTACGATAGCAAGCCCCTCCCCGGCCGGAGTTTGACTTGGAGGCGGCGGTCAACCCTCTCCCGGATAACAGCGAACGAGGATGAAAAGCAATAGTCTCCATAAGTCAGAAGCATCCAGCAGCGCTGAGAAAGATAAAAAAAAAAGCAAAGCTCGGGACATTCAATGAGATATTGAGACGGTTGCTAAAAAGATAGCTGGAGAATCGATAGATTCGGGTCCTGCTTCTTCGGCTTGGGCGAAAGGTAGTTGTTGTCCTCAACCTCTTTTAGCCTGCCTTGTTTCCGAAATTCCTGGTCTTGTCGACCAACCCGATAAGCTAAACTCCTCCGTGACGCATTTCCAATCAAACCTTGCCTAAGGGGTATCAGATCTATTCCCATGTTCGTTTACTTGGGAAATCATGCCGGAGTGGTTATCGGGCATGACTAGAAATCATGTGGGCTCTGCCCGCGCAGGTTCGAATCCTGCTGTTCACGCTTTTCCTTTTTTTTTCCCTTTTTTTTTTTCCTGATCACTTAGCATAATGAGATGTTAACTTCCTATCGTTGTTGAAGTTGATGACAGGCCAGGGTGAGTGCATTGGATTCTCACCAATTTTTTTGTTATTCAAGCCCACATTCTCGCTTTCACTTTATCATCAATCTTTGCTAGTGCCGGTGTTTCCCTCTGAGCAGAACGCTCCCCTACCAAAGCATTTTTTACATTTTGTAGCTTTGACAGATCACTCAGTCGTGTTCATCTTCGGAATTATTATACACTCTTTCAAGGGTGGCTAAGCTAATTCGAGCACTAAAGCTTGGTTAGGTTCATGAGCGACTCAAATTGAGCTTACCAGCGAGGTTATAGAGCTTCTAAGCATTTGGAAGGGGAAAAAAATATAATTTACGATTTTATAAGATGAGTTCTAACATGTCATTTATAATTTTCTTTTCATAAAACAAAATAATTTAAGGAGCTGGGAAAGATGTGAAGGGGCATCATTATTTTCAACAGTTTAAATAACTTAAGACCAAACTCATGGGCACAATGGCAGTAGCTGTGTGTCTGTTGAGTCAATTACCTGTGCCTATGGGCTATAGCCTACATGCACAGAAGGCTATATAACGTTTTTGTAACTCTATCTTGTATTTTGGGCCATGCATCGAAAACATGAAACTGAAGCTTCACTGGCTTATAATGCATGCATGCATCTTTCACCAGTTTGCTTGGTTGCGCATACAACGTTCTTCCTTGCAAGAAAAGGTATTCGGCCAGAGATTCGGTGAATTAGAAAGCGTTTTAATGCAATAAAATCTCGATGACTTCAGACAGGAAGAGCTGTGCAATACTCATAGATAGCCTTGCAGACCGTAGTTCTACTTGTCACGCCCCTATGTCAATAAAATTAGGCAAGTAGCACGTAAAGAATCGATTGCTGCATTATCTTGAGCTACCACAACGATGCATACAAGGTAAAATTAAGAGTATTTGAAAGGTAGAATCATATAGATTTGGCTGAAGCTAAATGTAAGTTTCACTCAGGGTACAGATACATTACCACAAAATTTCACTGTCAAGAATTACAAACGAATAATAATATAAAACAATTGGTTAGCAAATTCCAGCAGTAATAGACTTTGTTTTGCATAATTTAATGAACAACGGAATCACAAATTGTTGACCAGAAGAAAATGAATTGTTCACATTCTTTCCAGAGGTAGCTTGAAGATTTCTCAAAGGTATGGACCTGGGATGTGAACAGTCATTGTGTTAGTTTGCAGCATTTGTTTACAGTTGATGATGCATCTTCTAGTGTTGACATTCTGGGAGATTACAACTTTGCAGCTTCACATTCCAAAGTGGAATCATAAGTTCCATGTACCGATTTTCATTCAGTCCCCGATTGATTCATTGCTGGGGCGGTCTCTCCTTATCATGTCTGTTAGATCCTGGACAACCTCAGACATTTGTGGCCTGAATTCTGGTTCAGACTGCATGGTAACCTTGAGGTTAGGCAAAGGTAATCATCCTATATTTGGCAGAAAACAAAATCTTGGACTGCAACTAGGTGGCATTCACATGTTAATAATGTACCAAGTCTGAGGAAATCATAAAGAAACCAGCAATATAATTCTCACCTGAACACATCGAGAAATGATATCCGCAAAGTTTGATAAAGATTTAGCAGAGTATTCTCCATTAAGGGCGGGATCAACCATCTTTGACAATGTGTCAATGTCATGAAGCTGGGGGATTGCCCATCTCACTAGAAAATGCTCCCCCCGAGTCCGTGTCCTGGGCAAAATTTGAAAAGAAGACATCATTAAACAAGTAAAAAACTTGCCTGAGGATAACAAGCACCATATGCTTTTGCACTAGGGAAAACAAACACAGCATGCATTACAATTTTACCTGTCATGAGACTTCCGGCCAGTTAAGAGTTCCAGCATGACCACACCAAAGCTGTAAACATCACTCTGGATGGTATAGATACCTGATTCAAATTCTGGAGCCCCATAACCATAAGCTGTTAGCAGCTGGCCTGACAACTGAAAATGAGGGGAATAATTTTAGAGAAGTAAGCAGACATGGAAACAAGAAGGCTATATACATCCCTACACCAACTGAAAGTACTTTTTCCTAATACTGAAAGAAGTTTAACAAATCAGTCAACTAGCTCAACAAAATTCCCTTCTTTAAGAATCAATAAATTGCAGTCAAGTAACTCAATCTAACACATCTGAAAGTCAACTCCCAAGATGGTTCACATTTCAACCTGGATCACTGCCTGATTGTATGATCATTACTTACCTGACTTACAGACCCTGATGATATTAATGAAGCCAAACCACAATCCGAGACACGAACATCAAGATCATCATCAAGAAGAACATTGGCAGACTTAAAATTTCTGTGTATAACAGGTGGCTGACAGACCTCGTGCAAATACCTTCACACATAAAACAACAAAATCAGTGTGCAGAAGCGTGCCTCCCACCTTCACCCCATTGAAATATGTTGGTGAATGATTGACCATTTTATAGACCTGAATCTACAAACCATTTCTAGCATATTGGATACCTAGTTATATCTTTTTAACCCATATACCTTCGGACAGCTTGTATTTGTCGGCTATTCAAATCTCTCTCTCCATACATGCACACAAACTCTTTGTATTCGTGTTTCTTACTAGTTAAGATTTTTATTCAAGTTGGAAAAGTGGTTTCATCTCAGTGGCTAGTTCACTTACTCTAAGGCTCTAGCAGCTCCAAGTGCCATCTTAATGCGGGCATTCCAGGAAAGTTTCTTTTTAAATTCATCGTCTGAGTGTAGTGCATCTTGCAAAGAGCCATTACTGCAATACTCATAGATCAGAAGCCTCTGACCATGCTCTGCACAGTATCCCATGAGCTCAACAACATTAGCATGTCGGATCCGATCAATATTGTTAACCAATTCAATAAACTCCACGTCCTTCTGCTGCTCTGCAGTCCTCTTTTCGAGTTTCTTGACAGCAAGAAGCTAAAAAAGCAACCGATTACATCAAATATCAGAAGCCAGACATTCTGCTATATGTTTTTCTTACAACAAAATTGACTTGCTTGATCAGATAGATGGCACCATATAATAGAGAAGTTTGAGATAAATGCACTGAACCACCATAAGTTTTCACCTTTCAAAGCTCATTGATATATTCTGTTTAAGGATTTGCAGTAATGGTCAACAGTTAAAAACCAGAGTTTTGGACAATTGTGGAAAGGAGCACACAAGGAAAGGAAACTGGTTAAAAAAGTACTTGAGAGAAAAGAAACAAAGCTATAAAACTAACAAAATTAATATAATAATACAGCAAATCTCCAGATAGAATATTGTGGCTCGTCGTCAATCACCATAAATAAATTGCCAAAACTAACACCAATCATGGTAAAAGATCGCACCTTTCCACTAGGAAGCTGTGCCCTATAAACACTTCCCAGCATGCCTCCTCCTATAAGATTTTCTTGAGAAAAGCTGCTTGTGTATTGCTGAAGTGATGCAATATTGAAGGACCTAGCAGAAGTGAGAGGGATCTGATTTTTACGAGAAGGCTTCCCTGAGCTTACTTCAGCAGGCACAATTGGCTTAACAATGACATTCTCAACAGGGGGTGGAGGAGGAGGAGGTGGTGGGGGTGGAGGTGGAGGAGGAGCCATGAAATCTAGATCTGCTCTGCCAATGCCCATTAAGTGATTGTCCCTATTTGGTGCTGGGTTCATTTTGGGTTCATTTCTTATATGCATATTTTGTGGCTTTGGATGGTCCTCTTTGGGCTTCTGTGTGGTCTCCTTTGGAACTGTTTGAAAAATTTTAGAACATGTCAGCGATCAAAAGAATTGAAATCTTGCATGGAAGCAGATGATTCAAGTTAAATAGTTGCTTGCCTTTTTCATTTTGATTAGTTGGTTGGACCAAGGATCCATTGTCCCTTGGGTTCTCTCCAACTTGATGCCGCTTGAAAATTCTGCTATCCTCCCACCTTCTTCTGCTACATCTTGGAATCAAAAGCACAAGTGCTAATGCCAGTATTACAAACAACAACACACCTGCAATGGATATCCAAACTACTCTTATTTTTTTTCCTCCAGAACTCGATTTCTCTGATGAAGACGGCCCATCAGCCTGCTTCCCGGGTGTTCTCCGAGAAGACGGTGGTGGTGGAGCCCCAGAAAGTGGTGGTGTAGGTGTTGGTGGGGATGGGGATGTGGGTGCAGGTAATGGAGCAGAGGAAGTATTGAACGGATTGCCATCATTTCTGCAACAAGTATCAATATTAGCAAACAAATGAGGGAAGAGATAACTAAATCTTCCAAACTGCAAAGAACAGTGCTTCCTATTCATTTCAAACAGCATATTGCCAAGTTTTATGGACTTGGATGCCAAAAAGAGCAAATGCGAGTAAAAGAAAATGCCTCCATCCTATTTAAGAATATTTGATTTTTTTTCTGGTAGGAGCCATAGTAAGCATATGGTGTTGTTAACTTGGTGCATCAGAATGTGGAGATCAGAAAGTCACCATAGAATGATTTCCATACTATTGAGCAAATTCCTAGCTTGCATTCAAGAAATTATTCAGCTCCGATTTCTGTAAGGTATAAATATGTCTAATAATTATGTGTTTCACCACATTTAACACGAATTGGATGTATTCTTCCCCATAAGTTCCAACAGAGGATTAGAGGTTTCTTCACATGTATATTATATCCAGAAAAAATCCCTGCTTGAAAAAAACCATGCATTCTTAATAGAACCCTTCAAGAACATGATTGGTCTGAATCGTTTGGACACATCAACATGGTATGATTTCCAAGACCTGCTTGTTTTCAAGGACACTGCAAATGGTTACTCATGCTCTGGTCAGAATAACACAATGGAAATGCATAATAATTATCATCATCCTTAACTAGTCTACTCATAGATTTAAGCTTAATGGAGTTTTCATACAACTGTCAATAAGTATTAAATACCAGAAATTCCAAAATTGAGTGAACATGATGTATAATTGACATAATATTCATCAATTTAAGTCATCATGACAGCATAATTCATAGAGATAAATGAATGCTTTTGAAAAAACATCAAGTTCTATTTCAAATGAAATACATTTTCATTCCTACCTGAAATTTGGGATAGCCAGCAGCTTGTCAGGTATGGGTCCTGAGAACAGGTTATTCTCTACATTCCTGTTTTATGAGGAGCAAAAAGGACAACAAAACAAGGAAAAGAATCATTCAACAAACTTCAGGACACAAAACTAGATAGAAATTCCTGAAGAGGTAAAAAGGTACTGTCATTTAAAATTGAAAGAGACATGGTTGGGAATAGTACAAATCTCTCAGGGGAAGATCTTGTAGAACATCAAGGGTCCCAGATAGCTGATTGTCCTGCAAACGTCTGCCAACTAAGTGGTTAGTATTATACGAGGAGATGAAGTGAATGCAATATAAATGGACTTGCTGTGACAACTTACAGGGTTGTAAGACTAGCCAAATCTATGAAAGAAGAAGGCAACTGCCCACTCAAATTGTTATTGGACAAGTCTCTGCAAAAAGCATAAGTTGTTACACTAACCATAACGCAACATTAATGAAACTGGAAAAGTATGCCAGCTTTTGAAATAATAACCTACAAGTTGATCAACCCAGGAAGAGCTTGAAAGGCATCTGGTATCTCTCCACTTAAAAAATTATCGTTAAGAGACCTACAAGGCATACAAAGTTAAGATATAAGCATAAAAATTATAAAAATGAGACTACGCAGGCATCAACACCGGCAAAAGAGAAGCCAAAACTTACATGGCTTTCAGTAAGGTTAAAGTGGACAGGGAATCAGGGATGCTTCCAGTGAAGTTATTGTCTGCAAGGAAACTGTCAAAGGTAAAGACTATCATAAGCTGTTGCATAAAAAGTTATCAGGAATAGAATACATGGAGGGAAAAATAAAACCCATAGATTATCTCATGTAACAGGATGCGTACAGGTTTTGCATAGTAACAGGCAGATTCGATGGAATACTCCCCCCTATGTGGTTGTTGCTCAGATCTCTAAAAAACAAGAAGAAGAGAAGAATAAGTGCACAAAGATTAATGTCAGAATCCACAAAAATCACAAGAAAGATTATTGCCTGGAATCCAAACAAATGCAATTTATGTACTTTGGTTATACTTCCTCCTATTTCATCTAATGTGTGAAGCACACAACTAGAAATCGAAACTTGGGGTGTCAGGAAATTTAGACCATTCATTTAAGGGTAGATAAATGAAATTTTCAAAATCATGTCCCGGAACAATGCAACACATCATTGGCATTTTACTCAAACAATGCAGTGTCTTCCAAGTTGGCTGGAGCAACCCCGTCTCACTTTCTAAAAGCCCCTGTAAATATAAAACAATCCCATGTAATTTTTTCAATGCCTCTTGTAGTCAATAACTGTCAAAAGGCACACATAGAATGCCCGTTCTGTTCCTCTCACATGAAATGAAAACCAAAACAGCGTTTCTAATGGCAGCAAAGGAATAGGTGAAAAAGCTCTTTAGGATGGAAGGAAAGATGTTTCCATTAGTCAACGTGTAAACACCATTCACATGCTCACCCCCATGGGCATATGCACGTATAGAGACAGGGAGTGGAGAGAGGGAAAGATTGAGAGACTGCCACTTACATCGATATGATAGAAGCAAACATTCCCAGATTATCACCAAGTCCTCCTCCCAAATTCGCACCATTAAGAACTCTGCAAAACAGCACATTTTAAAAGGCTTTACATTATCAATGCCGACAAATGGCAATAAATATGATGAGACCACAGCAGAGCTCCATACATGGATTGAATTTCTGAAACATTACATACAATGCCTTGCCACCCTTCGCCGCATGGATCTCCCCCGGTGCCGACCCACCCGGGCAGTACAGGAGAGCCCAGTGAAATGTATAAGCTATTAATTGCAGTAACTAAGTCAATCAAAACAATGCAGGTGATAAGATTCAAAGTTCCATGTACTATAAAACAAAATTAATAAGCAACACTACTATTCCAGCTTAAAATTATACAATAACGACTAGTAAATATCCGAATTTGGTTGCTGAAAAGGAAAAGTTGAAACGAGAAAGGAAATTTACAAAACCAACCAAGCATTTCTTCCATCTAGGTTTGATAGCTTATATCATTTTAATTTTAACTAATTACTTTTATATCCCACATTTTCTCACAAACCAAACAGCAGAGAGAAACCCAAAACAAGAAAGAGCAAAAGAAAAAAAAAAGGTCAAGCTTAATTACCATCACTTGGATTAGTAACACCAACAGAAATTCTTGCTGTGCAAATCAAAACAAACCCAATAAAGAACTTTCCATAGATCTCCAAATTCAAGCACACTCTTTTATCAGATCTCTTGACTCCCATCGAACCTCTCGAACTCAATTATCTCTTCTTTATATACACCACCAACCATAAACCCACTTCCAATCTGAAAAAAACCAACCAGACCCCACAAAAGAATACCCACGGAAACACACAGTTAGTGATCTTATCGAAGCTCGAGAACTCGACAGCATAAAAACCCAACAACAAAAAAACAAGTAATGAGCACCAAAAAACACAATCTTGACAAATGTCAAGCTTAAATGAAGCAAATTGCTGACACTAACAAACGAAAGAAAGTTTCTGTTTTACTTTTTTGTAGCTCTTTCTAAAAGTAACGCAAAGAAACTTAAGTGCTAAGAATCAATGAATTAGGAGATAGAGAGCAAGAAATGGACGTAAGCAGATATTACATCACAATTTTTACGGAACCGAGAGGAGAAAAGGAACTTACTCCTGTAAAGAACAGTAGAGAAAGTTGCAGAAAGAGAGTTTTAACCACGAAATGTGGAGAGAAAAAAATAATATATATAGACTATAGAGAGAGAGAGAGAGAGAGACAGAGGGGGAGGCTCTTTTCTTGTTTTTCTTTCTGTAAAAATACAAACTTGGCAGCTAGAAGAGGAGTACTGTACATAAGTTGAAGTTGAACAGTCTTTGTGCGTGTGAGAGAGTGTAACATGGAACTTCTTGGACTTTTATCTTAGTTTAGTTTACCTACCTTTTTCTGTGCTCTAATATCATCCCTATATGTCCGATTTTTATGATTCAGATCCTTTCATATTCGATGATAGCCGGCTTAAGGTGAATGGGAGCCTTAGACAAAACTATAAATAAAGTTTTTAGGCAATCTTCATTTAGTTTTTTTTTTTGGTTAAGCGAGGGTAATTTTCATTTCATAAAACATAATTGATAAATATATCTTATTTATTTTTGGAGTCTTTTGTTAAATTGAGGTCTTTGATCATTGCTCAAGTGGCCCTTAGTTTAAGCTAGTTCTTCTATCAAATCCTAAGTTTAAGGGATTGGATTAAGAAGGTTTGTCCCCTTCAACACCATTTGTTTTGCGTTTGGAAATGTATCTGAATATGTTTTGAAAATGTGTTTGGTTTGAAAAAAACATTAAATTGATATTTTTTCGATGATTTTGATGTATTAATGTAAAAAAACTAAAAAAAATTATTTTAATATATTTTAAAGCGAAAAACATTTTTGCAAAACACTTTACACCTTAGTACCAAACGCTTTTAACTTACAAGTTTCAGCCTTAATGTTAGAATCCAAAGAAACTTGTCATTTTGCATAGTTGATGCGATGATGTATTATAAAATCATTTAAAAGAGGATTTGGTATAAAATAACTATCAAAATAATCTAAAAATATATATTTTAACGAATTTAGAAAACCCTATTCAAATACACATAAGAAAACTTAATCTTAGAAATGATAAGAACTGAAAGTTTGTATTTTTTTTAATTTTTTGATGAATTTCATTGGTGAGGTTAATAAATGATCATATTATTTTTTTAATGTGAAAGAAAAAAGTATAATTTTAGTAGTCATTTGATCTTTTCATTAATTACCCTTAAAAGATGATGTTAAATACCTTGTTAAGTGTAGTCCTGTGACATTGATTCTACATGGCACCAACTAGAGTGGCTGGATTTAATGCAATTTCTTGTCATAAATAACAAAAGGTTCAAATAATTGCATAAATAAATAAAATAGGGGTGATATTGAAACAAAGAATAGTAGAGATACCAAATAGGTTAAAATTGAGAGTAGAAGAACCCAAATGCACCATCAACCATGTCTTGCGTGGTGACTAGAACTGCTGACAAGGCATCATTAATATTGTTTCACGCGCTTTACTTGCGCGTGCATGAGTGTTTCAATCTGTGTAGCTTGGAAGTAAGGATAGGCTTGATGACTGTGAAAAATTAGGTACAGGTCAGGCTATTTTTAGCAGGCTCGATAATACATAGTTTTTAGAGGTATTTGCAGCGTGTTATTTATTGTTTTTTAAAGTATTTTTATTTTAAATATATATTAAAATATTTTTTATTATAATAAATATTTTTAAAATATAAAAACAAACTAATTATTAAATTAAAAATAAAATATTTTAAATCCAACAATGCTTAAATTTTAATCAATAATTATTCTATGATTGTTTAGACTTTCACTTCTCATACATAATTTGTGTTTTTGCTTAAATATATTGATTAAGGTTTGTTTCTAAATATAAATGTGATTGTAGTTGTTTTTCAAAGTATTTTTTTATTTTTTAAAAAATTAATTTTTAGATTAACACATCAAAATAATCTAAATTTAATAAAAAAATTAAATTTTTTAAAAACTCAGGTTTCCAGTTCTAAAGCAAGAATTATTTATCTCAAATAATTAAATTTGTGGAATTAGATATTAAATTTTGTTACCCATCATCTACGATGATGCATGCCATCACTATTATATGAATCCCGCTAATTCAACATGCATGAAGTTGATATTCTTTTTATTAATTTATTTTGTCAATGCGTATTTCTTCATTCGCCAATCCTAGTGAAGAATGTTACGTTTGATTTGGACACTAGTCTTACGTAGCTATTATATCCATTCTCGCCAAAACTTGACTATGATTTTATTTTATTTCTCCTTGTTGTCAAGACTAAGATATTATTTGGTATTATAACTATTATAATTTTTTATTCAATAATAGAAAAAATTATTTTAATAATAAATAATTTTTGTTTTTATGCACCAAGCCTCATATGTAATCGTAGCAATTATATTCATTCTTTGTTGTTGCTTAGTGGTAAAAACTTGGGATCAAGAGGTTTGTTCTCTCTGTGATCTTAGGTTCGAGCCCTGTGATCGCTCATATGATGGCCACTGGAGGCTTACATGGTCGTTAACTTCAGGGCTCGTGGGATTAGTCGAGGTGCGCGCAAGCTGGCCTGGACACCCACGTTAAACTAAAATAAAATTAAATTATATCCATTCTCGCTAAAACATGAGTAGGAATTGGTTTTTTTTTTTGATGAGATGGTAAATTATGTTTTTTTATAACTATAGAAAAAAAAAGTTATTTGATTATTCAGATAATTTTATTTTTCTGTATCGAGCATTATGCATAATTGCGTTTTAAACATTGGTTTTCTATGATAGCTTCTGTTTTTTAGTTCATTTCAAAAACATGCTTTATTTTTAAAAAATATCAAATAAATATTTTTTTAGTGTTTTTTAATGATTTTGACATGCTGGTATCAATATTAATATATATACACACACACATATATATAAATTTATTTTATACTTCTTAAGTGAAAATTATTTTGCTCCATGGTATCAAACACACACATAAATGCTAAAATAACACGCTTTTATTTAAAGAGACATGCTTTTAATTCACGGTGATATGTTTTATTTATTTATTTTACATGTAAAAATCAAACTCACAATAATTTTAAACAAACAAATAGTTTTTAGATCTATATTTTAAAAAATTACAATTAATAATATTTTTAAAAATCTAATTTTTTATAACGACTATAAAAACTATCGTAATATTAAATAGGCGCCGAAACTATTAGGTTTTAAGAGAAATAGTCAAGGTCTTCATTCTTTTTTGGTTTCCTAGTCAAAGTCGTACTTATTATTTTCTTACAAGGTAGTCAAGGACGTGCTCATACCAAGTTTTCAATTTCCACATATTAAAATTAATTTTTTATTCGATATTAATCAGATCTTCTATGATATTGAATAAATCATCCACACCATTTATTTCCTATACCAAGTATCTTAATCCTAGGCTCCTAGCAAGCTGGAGTCACCTTTGACAACAATCGACTGCCTAATTGCCTAATTAAAACGTTTTAAACAAATACTAGTAAGAATAGGCTTTTTGACTATATGATATAATTTACATGAAAATTATATTATTGTCACTGGAAAGTTTATATTTTGATATACTGATGTTAAAAATAATTTTTAAAAAATAAAAAAATATTATTTTAATACATTTTAAAGTGAAAAATACTTTAAAAAACAATCGCAACTACATTTTCAAATACGCTAAATTCAACTCTCACTCAATTAACTAAATTACAGATTTATACTATATCTTATATTAGTATGCATCGGGTTGGAGTGAGGTTTAATAACATCGTAGAAAATTATAGCAATCGGACAAAAAAAATAATGCAAGGAAGCATCTCGATGTCATGAAGCTAATGGTCCCTCCTAGCTTTGTTATTTGCCTTGGTATCCCTGGACAAAGGACATAAAGAAGAGTGATGTGGGGTAATTGTCATTGAAAAATTCTTAATTTTTGAGAAAAAGAAAAGGAGCATGACAAAATTTTCAATCTTCCCATTTGCAATCTGCAACTAGCCCATCAAATGAAGGCAACATCGTACCCATCCTCCTCTCCTCTGTTTTATCTATTCAAATTCATTTTAAAATTATTATTTAAACAATTTTTAATTTTATATTTTTCAGGTATAAACATGTTTTTATTCTTGTTATTCTTGTATTTTAAAATCAAGTACAAGATAATATGAGCACGTGCGAGTTTCAAACCCAGAAAACTTTCACTTGAAATAATATATTAAAAAATAATATAAATTATATCTTGAAACTTCATTTTATAACTTAAATTTTAGGGTTGAGATAGTTCTTTAACTTATTTTTATTATTTTTATCTAAAAAACTAGATCTTGTCAATGCCTAAAATGAATTTTCTTTAGGTAATGATTTTTAATATTAAATATATTTGGATTATTTTTTATATACAAAGGTTTAATTATTTTTATAAATTTTATATAAACAATATACTTCAAAAAATGTATTTACATGCAGCTTTTTCATCTTTAAACCGAAAAAATCTCATTATGACAATGGAACCCAATTAGAAGGGGAAAAAAAACATTTCAATTTATAATTTCTTTGTTGTATTCTTATAGTTTCCATTTCTGAAAGAGGCCTTTATTTTTATTTTATTTTTATGTATTTTTATAATGAAAGTAGCCTCTATTTGCTCATACACCTTGAACAAGTCCAACAAATATCGAGTGGGTCGAGGGTGACTACTCGTAGTAACTTGCAAGCCACCAATTTCTTTTTCTTTTTTCTTATACACCCATTAAAAATAATAAGAAAATATAGTCAAATAATACCCAAATAAAAAAATCCCAGCAGAGGTTATTGGTTAAGGACCGTTACGCACCGTTTGTCGTCACATAAGAAAATTCCTGGCAGCAAAAGCTGCTTTTGGAAAAGCTTTTTTTTTTTCTTTTAATTATCTCTTCCAACGGCCAAAAGGAAGAAAGTATTGAGAAAAATTGGTGTGTATATATTAATAATAAAAAGAGGCAAACAGTCCTTATCTCTTTTTTATCCTAATTGGAGCCCTACCAAACGTGTCATCTATCAAGAATCTATTTGATAGTCACCGACCTTATTATTAAGGATGATGACTTTAATTTCTTATTCGTTATATTTCGTTATCACCGCCACCACCAGATTAATTAATTAATTAAAGTAATTAGCTTCAAGTTTTACTTGTAATTAGTACTTTATAATGACTCGGTGAGACCTTGAGTGCTTGACATGTATCCATGATGCAACTGGATGGGACGAAAATGGGATCGTTGAGTTGTTGATTAGTCATTTTTTAGCAATTAATTTTGGTTTCATTTAAGAGAGCCTCTTACTCAATGAGATATAGATTTAAATTTTATGTTTTTTTTTTAAATGAAATGGGTGTGTGTATAGATTGATGGACTAATATACTCATGAACCATACCCAATTTGTTTCGTTAAAAATTGAGTTTCGATGATCCAAACATGTTTTTTTTAAAAAAATTATTAACTCGGGTTATAAACTCGTCTAGATTAAATAAGTTAATTTTAGTTATTCAAATGATAAAAAAAGACAATGACAATAAATAAACAAATATTTTTTAAAATAATCATGGGAAAAAATATTTTTTTCAAAATGAAGCAAATAATATAACTTAATTTTCTATCAATCAAATATAAAATGATGAAATTAGATTAAAAATATAAAAAATCAGTTTCGATCAACTTGAGTTAGTGTGACAAACTTGTAACTTAATAATCAAGGATAAGTCAACTCAGGTTATCTCGTTAAACTCACGGTCCAGATCATGAGATCGAGATAACGCAGTATAAAAGAAATGATAAAAATCACAAAGCCTGTGTTTTTAAATAAACCAATATCAACTCATGTTAACTTTTTAAATTCGTAATTTAGGTCATTAAACCAAAAGCGTCATATTTTGAAAAACTATGAAACTCAATTCTTGGCCAATCAAATATTGAAGGATGAAACAGAAAAAAAAAATTCAATTATATAAAAGGATTCAAAGCAAAAAAAAAAAACAATTAAAAGAATGAGGATTGAAATTGAAATACAAAATAAATATTATCTTTGATTTGAGGGTGAAATTGAAAAGAAAAATAAATTTAACAAAAGAACCCAAAAACAATAATCAAAATAATGAGGTTCAAAATTGAAATAACAAAAAAAAAATAATAACTAAATGATGAAATTGAAACAAAAAACCAATTAAGAAAAAGGACAAAAAAACCCGCTTCAATCAGAGTTAACCTGTCAAACTTGATACCCATGTCATGGGATCAAGATAATCCAATAAAAAGCAAATTCAAACAAATTATAAAAGCCTAATTCCCAATCAATTCATTGTTGAAATATGAAATTGAAAAACGATTCATTTAAAAAAATGACTCAAGTTAATCAAGGTAAACCCATGACTGTGAGTCACAAGACAAGGATAACTTTATAAAAATAAATAAATAAAAAAAGTCTGATTCTCAATTAATCGAATGTTAAAGGATGAAATTGAAGAAAAAAAATCAATTAAAAAAAAATCCTCTGATCAACCGAGTTAACTCGTTAAACCTATGGTCCGAGTCATGAGACCATATAACCTCATAAAAATTATATATATAAAGAGAGAGAGAGAGAGAGAGAGAGAGAGAGAGTAGATTGGCAAAAAAAAAATTAAAAAAAATATTCAAATTAATAGTGTTTTGCGATTTAGGGTACATAAAACCTCCTTTTAGTTTTTTTTTTTTAATATTCAATCACATGCTATAGTATTTTTCATACGTATTTTAGTTTTTATTAATACACATTATAAGAAATATTTTAGTTTTTGTTCTTTCAATATTCACTCACATGCTACAATATTTTTCGTTCATATTTTAGTTTTTGTTAATACACACTATAAGAAATAATTCACGTATGTATCCCATGTTTCTGCGAGAGGAAGGAGTACAGTTCTCGGTATACTGAATAATTCATTTTCTATATAAATACATAGACTAACATTTCTTAAAATTGACATGATTAACAAATTTAATCTCGGCAGAAGAAACCATTTCGTAAATAGAACTTGATCTTAAGAAAAAAATCAAGAGAGCCAATTTTTTTTAAATCGTGTAAAGTATATTTTTCTTTTAAAAAATTGATAAATAGTATTTAATCGTTATAAGAAACTCAGAATATCATGGATTGGAACGATTTTCTTGACGTCTAGACAAAAGTATCAAGGATTGCACCGAGAAGTATTTCATTATTTTCCAGAGAAATCATTTTCATGAGAAAAGAGTTCATGAGCTCGTGGAAATCACACAAGAAAGACAAGGATAGCAACCTGCTAATGGCAATGGGGTTCAAAAAATCAACAAGCAAGAACTGTTCTTAGTCACTCTCATTAGGACCAGGAAACGTTTTTGGATATATTTAGAAGACTTGTAGTTGTATTCTCGGATTTTTTTCAAGAACACGAGAGTGACTTCGAAAAAATATATTTTAAATGGTCATAATGTTTCACATCATTGCACAACAAGCCGCAAGAGAGTGGTCCAGTGATGAAACTCGAAATCAATCTCATGTCCTTCAGGGTTTCTAGTCCACCATTTTCAAACATAGGAGGATGGTGTTTGACTAGTCTCTTGGAATAGAACGAACAAAGACAATGAGACGTGTTTTTCTATACGTTGCATCTTGAAATTATAAATATTTATTTTTGTTTATATATATATATATATTTTGTGTGGCCACTTATCTAGTAAATTCTTGTGGGGGCACTCAGAAAAGTACATGCCAAGAACTTGCACCAACAGGAACTGCCTCTGAGTGATTCTGATGGAAAGAATCACCCACCACAAATTAATTTGAAAAGTACATGCCAAGAACTTGCACTAACAAGAACTGCCTCTGAGTGATTCTGATGGAAAGATCGGTGCTTCGCTATGGCAGCACCACCATGGACAGAATTCTTGAACAAGAAGACTTGAACCACTTGATGCCAGGAGCTTGAGAACAGATCGGTGCTTCGCTAAGGCAGCATCGCCATGCACAGACTTGATGCCATATGGGACCATCACTCGCCTCTGGGTCTCACCAGGGTGGGGTTGCCACAGAGTCACACCAGTCACGACTAACAGGGTTTTATGGACATCAGTCACATCCTTAATTAAAGCTTGCATGCCTCAATTTTCATATGACATGACATCGATAATTAAAAAAGAGGTTAACAATTCCTTTTGCTAGGTATCCCATCTGGTGCCCCTCCCGAAGAAAATATCTAGAAATTTATTTAACTGATATTATTTAAATAAATTATAAGAAGATAAGATTTATTTTTAAAGAATTTTTGGCTTTTTTTATTCTAAGAATTATTCTTTTTTTTATATTAGTGCCTGTTTATTTTAATCGTGTATTAATATTTTTTTGATATTTTTAAATTATTTTAATATATTAATATCAAAAATAATTTTTAAAAAATAAAAAAATTATTTTGATATATTTCTAAATAAAAAAAACACTTTAAAAATAACCATAACAACACTTTTAAACTTGCTCTAACTCAGTTAACACAATAAAAGAAAGCTTTTATGCTATGAATGTATTTTTAAATATTATGATTTTTTTAATTAAAAAATATATGTATGGTTAATAAAATAAATAAAATGATAAATAAATTTTTTTGTTAATGTTAACTGAATAATAAAATGAAAAGCTTGCATTTCTACAAAAAAAAAAAACAAAAGATAGACGCAATAATAATTGTTTGACACCAGGTGTCCATTTGTTTTCTGCACATTTCATTTATTTCTATGAAGCGGTATGTAATTAGAAAAACATTTTAAAATATCAATTACTATTTAAAAAAAACTAATTTTTTTTAAAAATTAAAAGAGATGGTATTAAGCAATATTTAAGTAGAAACAAATACTGGAAAAAACGAGGCTAGACACAATTAGGCCTCGTAAATCAACTCTATTTTTTAATAGTTGGACCACAAGTTGACTACTGCAGCAGATAATTTGTCACCAATTGCATACTTTCTTAGATACTGTTTATTTATTGAAAAGAATCTTTTTTGAAAAGTAAATTTTAAAAAAGTGAATTATTATTTGATATTCGGTAATTTATTAAAATAATGAGTAATAAATCTTACAAATTAAAAAGTTGAATGAAAATGAAATTGAAAAAAAAAAATAATTTCATAAATTATCTTAAATAAAATAAATAATAATCAAAATAATAGATATCAAATGTAAAAAATAAAATAATAAAAGATGAAAAAATTAAAATAATAATAATTAACATTTCATAAATTATTTCAAATAAAATAAGTAACAATCAAAAGAATAAGGATCAAATTTGATAGATAAAAAATTTTAATAAAAAAATGACAAGGGAAAAGCAAATAACAATTATAAAAATAAAGACCAAAGTTAATATAAAAATTAAATTTTAAGAGATGAAATTAAAAATAAATATTAAAATCAATATATATATATATAACTAAAAATCAAATTTGATATAATCAGCAAATAATATGACATTTTTAAATTTTTCACAACTTCCGAAAAGTGTTTTCCGCCCAAATTTTCAAGGAAAACACTTTCCTGGAAACCAAGCCAAATTTTCCCTTGACCAACTTTTCTAATGGCAAGCAAACACAGGAAAGTTTGAAAAATTATTTCTCGAAGACCATTTTCCGGAAAAAAACGTGGCTTTAATCACTTTCTATAACTAAAAAATTAGGATTCACTATTTTAAACCATAAAACATATTTTTTTAATTTATTTTCACCTAAAACAACATAAAGAACTTTTTAGTGTCCGTTTGTTTACGTGGTAGCTTTTACTTTTAAAGCAAACCGCACATGTTGAATGTTTGATAATGATAAAACACATTTTACTGTTTATATAGAAACCATATAAATAAAAGTGAAACTCCACTATTCACGTGAATATTGGAGTCACTCTACTCCATTGTTCCGACCGGACCGGGTCCAGTTTAAAGATAAATGCATTGAACTGGGTCCTACCTAGTTAAAAAAAATTCAATTATTATTATTATTTTTAATTGTGTTTTATTCAAAAAATCAGAAGAAAATCGCTTGATGTCGTAACATTTGCAGAATTTGATCGCAATCCCAATTTTATTCTTGATGATATTTTACCTGATGTTGTTGCGCGCTTACGAAACCAAAAAAAACTGTAGTTCTTGTCGGATGGATTTCGTAAGCGATGAAATTATAGATAGTTTAATAGAATAATAGAAAATATTTGATATACATATTATTTATTTAATGAAGTAATAGCAATAGTTAAATCTATAATATTTAAATTAAAAATAATTAATATTACTGTATCCCAAGACATAAACTACTATTTATTACAATAATGTAATTACTATTTTTGTCCTTAATTTTTCGAATGCAAGTGAGGACACGACTATCTTCTTTCGGAGTATTTAAGAGTTGGATGTTTGTCCCTCGGGACCATGCATCCACCTCCTTCCATGTTACAGTGACTGAAGACAAGAAAAGTATTACTATTTCCACTTGCGACTTCGAGAAAAAAGGTGTGAACACAAAGTGCAAGTTAGCCCAACGTTAGGTCACTTCTGCTCTGCTGCTGCACGTGGCTTAACTGACATCTTTCCTTCACGTTATGAATAGTGTATGAAACTGAGAAAAAAACAATTGAATTAACAATTTCGAGAATGAGTACGGTTACATTGTTTTTAAAAATATTTTTTATTTTTAAAAATTATTTTTAATATTTACATATTAAAAAAAGTTTAAAAATTAATTTAAAATAAAAAAATTTAAATTTGTTGAGAATCTCATTTCAACCGTATTCTCCAAAACAAAGGTTCTTTTGAAATTTTAAAATTTTTTATTTTTTATTAAAAAATTATTTTTTATATTTTTAAATTGTTTTTATATATTAATTTTAAAAATAACTTTTTAAAAATAAAATAAAACATTTTAATATATTTTTAAACCAAAAATATTTTAAATCACAACCGCTTCAACAATTTTAAACCTACAATTAAACAATTTCCACTGCAATGCTTCCTCTTTAGAGAGCCCTCTAATCTCATTCACACGATTCATGGCAAATCAGAGCATTCAACCTCCATCCATCCTTGGTTTGAACATGTAAAGCCACTGTAGTATATCTCATGGAGGACAGCATAATTATCAGCAATTAAAAGCAATCAATTAAAGAGATGGTGGTTTTCATTTGCCTTTAAACTTTTGAGAAGACTTGAAGTTATAACAATCCTGGCAGACAGATCATACTTACTGGACAAGCAATGGTGATTCAAATTAGGGACCATAAGAAAGGATGCACCTTACATTGCTGAGAAGGAAATGCAAAGACTCATTCGGGTGTTTAAAAATATAATAACGATTACATTTTAAAGTGTTTTTATTCTAAAACATATTAAATTAATATTTTTTTTATTTTTAAAAATTATTTTGACACCAGCACATCAAAATAATATGAAAACATTAAAAACATATTAATTTAAAGTAAAATAAAAAATAAAAAATTTTCAAAAATTTTCAAAAGCACTTTCCAACCGTGGTGTCAAACACGAAAATTAATATTTCTTATTAGAAAATATATCAAAATAATATTTTTTATATTTTAAAAAATTATTTTTGATATTATCATATTAAAATAATAAAAAAATATAAAAAAATTAATTTTTTTCTAAAATATTTTAAAGCGTAAAAACTAACTGGATAAAATATTCTGCAACCGAATTTTTGAAAGAGAAATAGGTGATTTGAAATTTCAAGATGGGCTAGAATTTTGTACATGGTGGAGCCTGGTGCCTTGTTTGACATTGCACCTGTGTCTTGTTGACTTAGTTATTAAATTGTTCAGTTGACTCACCTGCGATTTTACAATTTAATTTGTGCTGAGATTCAATTTGAACTGGTCCTCATATTGATATGGTTAAATTCTGGTGATTTATGATTGACTTGCTTTAACCTAATTAAATCTAATTTAAATCAAATTGAAGAATTAAAAAAATAAAAAAATTAGAGATATTCTTTTGAAAAAAATAATAAATTTGTATTATTCTGATGATCCATCTTAATCCAATAATTCAATTATTTAGGTTCCTTTTTAAATTAGACTTTAGTTAGAACTATGATTTCAATAATTGACTCGATATCATTATGGAAATAGAAAATGAGGGTTGTTTTCCGTATAACAAATTACAATTACAAGAAAGAAAAAAACTAAATAGTGTAATTAACATTTTACTCTTTTAACAAAGAAAATGGGATAAATTGGTCTTTTCTTTATGGTCCATCAATCATTATGAGATTGATTGGGGACAATCCAGTTTTTTTATCTTTTGAATGTAATGAAATGACCTAAACAACAAAAATTTAAAAATGTTGAACATGGGCAATTCAATCTTTTCAAGTTTTATAAGCACAATGTAAATATTATATTACTCTTAAAAGTAAAAAATGGTTAAACTTGCATCCATGAGCTTTTATTTTGTCTATATTGATATTTTTTTTTGTAATAAACAAGTTGACTATATTATCCTTTAGACAATGGATACGACACATGTAGCATCATCCCACATCCAAACACTGCATTCTATGATAGAGTTGGAAGCACCATGCCATCCTCTTTCTGTTGATGCCACACACATGATCAACGACATGGTGGTTGGTCTTCAATAGACTTTTTTCTTCTCTTTCTTTTTTTTCTTTATCTTCTAATTGCTAAAAAATACACGTGTCATTTAATTTGTTTTTTGTTTACAATTTAATCCTTATTTTTTTAATTTGTATTTGTTTTGTTTTCTTATTTTAACTTTTTTTATTGATTTTTTCTTCAATTTTGCCCCTCATCATTTGATTATTATTTTTTTTTTTATCAAATTTGGTTTTTGTTCATTTTAATGTTGTTAGGTTTTTTTATCTTTTTTCCTGATTGAATTTTATTTTCAATTTCATCTCTCAATATTTAATGTCAAATTATTTATATATTAAATTTAGTCTTTATTCTTTTAATTATTTTTATTTTTTTGTTGCATTTTCCCTTTCAATTTCATTCCATAGCATTTTGATGATTTATAATTTTCTACGTTATTTTTTTAGGTTTTGCCTTATTTGGGTTTAGTCTTGGGCTCATAACCAAGGTCCCGAGTTTTAAAGATCAACACAGGCTGAATTTGATTTTTTTTTTTCAATTTAATTCTACAACATTTGATTTATAGGAATTTGGTATTCATGTTTTTTTTTAAAAATTTCTTTCTACGAGGTTATTCTAATCATATACTCTTGGTCATAAGGTCAATGAGTTAACTTGTGTTGACTAGAGTCTTTTTTTGTCGTTTTTTTTAATTAATTTTTTTTCCAGTTTCGCTCTTCAACATTACATTTTTTGATAATTGAGTTTTATAATTTTATTCAGTATACATTTGACGGGGTTACCCCGGTATCATGATTAGGTCACAGATTTGACATGCTAACCTATATGAGCTCAAGTTGAGTTTTTTTTTACCCTTTTTACATTGTCAATTTTTCTCAGTTTATGTATTGCCATTGCATTTATTTATTCATATTATTTAGATTAACCAAGCTTATTAAACATAGTCGAGTTAATGACCCGAGCCTTAGATTTTTTTAGAAATGCTTGCGTTGTTTTAAGCACCATTTTCTATGTTGAAAAAATTAGGCTAGTCCGTAACATAATATGAGCTCTTATCTAGTATTATCAGTGTCTTCATAAAGATATCATATCAACATGCGTTTGGCCCTAACATATAGTTGAGTCCAAAAGAGTTAGGCCTTTCATCTTACTAAACTCACATGTAATTGGGTTCAACATGTAATAGAGTCCAAGAGGGTGGGGCTAGTGTTTTACCAAGCCCATCCGCGATTGGGTCCAACAATTTTATTTCTCTATTTTAATTCATCACTAATTATAAAAAAAACAGAAGTTAATCACCCTTAACTAAAGAAGTGAGGGATAAAATCTATTTTTAGAATAAATTACCTAGAAGAAGAGCTAATTTATTTTAAATAAAACATCTAAAACAACTAAATAGTGATATCCAACTTCAGCATATGACCTGAGAAGGCTAGAAGTTAAAACAATATTGGCAGAGAGATTTGTGCCACCCAAGTCCATTAAGCCACGTAGCCCTTCGAATTTAGCCTCTTTATCGAAACAATTTTGGATAGAAAAAAAGCTTTCTGGGCCATCTACATGGGACCTATTGAATTTGAGCTGCATCGACCCTAGTGCCAATTGATTTAAATGGACCGAGGGCCATAGCGATTCTTAACCTATTTTAGCACATCGGAATGTTTTTTTAGGCCATAATTGTATCCTTTTACTGTTTCTGTTTTCCTTATATATATATATATATATATTTCGAAGCCCAAAGGATCTTAAGCTGTATAATAGTAGGTTCATACCTTGCTTAAAAATATCAACTATATTATAATTATAAGTAATATTGAAAGAATATGGTAAAACATTGTAGCTATAGTGTTTTACCATTTGGTTTCCGAAGTTTTTTTATACTCTAGTCCTTGAGGTTTTTCTTTTTTTTTTTCTTTCAATATTTGGCTACTGTTGTTTTTAGGCTTGTTGGTTTCGGTCTTTTGAGAGAGGAGAGAAAATACCCTTCAAGCTAAAACCAAAAGAAAAGAAAAGAAAACAAGATATTTATACACATCTTGGTACAAATTCGAGGAAGGAAATGTAACAACGCATGTATAAAGATATAAATTTGATGACAGTGAAAGCACATTCCAGATCGTTTTCGCAACAAAACAAGGAGTTTAAAAGGAGTGGCACAATTGGCTGTGTTGATTTAGACCTTGCAGAAGCTAAGACAACTTGCATTTAATCATTGAATTCAAATGTACACTAATTCATGATCAGTAATGTTCACAGCTCAAATCAAGTTTGGTTGATGACAATGATTGAAAAGTTTTGGCAAAATCGGTTGCTCTGGTTAGTTATTTTGAGGTCATTTTAGGTTTCTTTTTTAGCTTGAAGTTGAGGCTGAGGTGAAACTGTAGCATAGACTCTGATGGTGAAGTGGCCTAATGATGCGCTCTGGAGGGCAGGGGTGCAGGAGCTGGATGTGCAAGGAAGGTAGGAACATCGTCACCAGGCATGATGACCGATACCCCTTCCGCATATACTGTCATCTGCATATGAAACAAGAAGTCAGCAAAGAAAACATGTACAGGCAATCAAAGATTGCTGCAAATTTGGCACTAACTAGATACAAGTAAAACTGAAGAATCACTCTTCAGGCATCATATATTTTCAATCATTAGAACAACGAAAGTACGAAACAAGATATTAGCGGAAGGTCTCATGTGCAAGTTCCAAGACATACTTTAATGTAATAAGTATAGGAGTTTTCCAGCCATGGAAAGTGTGACAGGTCCAGCAACTAACGCAGGTTAATATTTTCAAAGGAATTCAAGCAGGGAGAAGCTGCAAATAGAAGCCATGCAAGAAGAGACAAAAGGGTTTACTTTAATCATTCTTAAGATACAAGTATAAAGACATGGAATAGTGGAGTAGAATGATTTCTTAACAAGCACGAATACCTACCACATTATCCCCATTGATTTACTTTTCCATAAATCAAGGGCCTCGATTAATTAATAATCAAATTACTGTGTTAGCATCTGGTGTGGAAAAAATGTGATATCATTGAAACAAGTTGATATATGAAAGATAAATAATTAGCTAGCTATGCCAAGATACTATCTTGGACCACCAATCGAACAAGGCAAAAGAAAGCTGGTCTACCATGTCTTAGTTGTAGAAGGAAAGGAGCAATGAGACATGGCAAACCAATGGGCACATAATATAGATATCAGGCATATTTCTAAAGACATTTTCTCACTTGCAGCATCACATCAGGTGAATATGATAATATGCTGGCCTACTGTAAGTTGAAGCTAAACAACAAATCCAGAAGAGAAAAACTTGGCCATTGTGTCTAGACATGTTTAGTTGCCTTTAATGGCATAGGACAAATCTCGGGATGGCGAAAATGGGAGATTGTCAATGATAAATATTTTTCTTTGACAGCTTCGGGCCACCCTAATCTCTAAAGACCTTCTAACAAGGCTTCACACAACTCACCATGCATATTAGAATTTCATACATCATTTGTTATGTTCTTCTCTGTAAGTAAACAAGGCAAGATCATTTTCTTACACGATTCAATCTTCAGCACTCATTGATACTATCTATAATGGTGTGAAGCAATAAAGACAAAAATCACATGCTGGTAAGATATAATGGACCCTTCAGCCTGATAAACTAGCATGGATAAACACATTCATGTAATTAATGTCTTCCCATGTGTGCTTTAAACATAATTAACCACGCAGAAAGAGCATCAGATTGTTTAATAGACACCTAAATTGATCAATAATATAGTAGACAGAGCTGTATCAGAATAATAACACAGCCATATCAACAACATTGGCTGCTCATAAATTACAAATCTAGAGGATTAGATTTGGACTTTGGTGTAGTAGATTTGAAGCATAAACATGATTGTTTCTGGCCAAGATGACTGCCTTGTACAACATGAAGTAAGCAAAAGGTTCACCAAAGAATGTTAACTGTATCAAATCCTCTATAATGAACACATGAACAAGGAAAGCAACACCCTGCTTGTTGTAAATAACAAATAAGAATGGTACAAAAAGTAATAATATTATAAGACTCAAATGACAATACATATGCATTAGGATAATAATATCTATTATT
Organism: Populus simonii; assembly: GCA_007827005.2. Classification (NCBI taxonomy): domain Eukaryota; kingdom Viridiplantae; phylum Streptophyta; class Magnoliopsida; order Malpighiales; family Salicaceae; genus Populus; species Populus simonii. Next base: position 26,026 of record VJNQ02000541.1, read on the forward strand.
CTAATATGTTTACAATCAAATGAGGTTGCGTTAAAGAGCCGTCGTAATATTATATTATAATGCAAATGATAAATTATTTAACATAATTCCGCCCACTACAGAAGCTCCCATATAATTCCCACTAATCTTCCAAATTTGCATGATCTGTCCACAAATTAAGCCACTGAACTTCAATTAGCTAAAGCTTAATTTTAAATTTTCATAATGATCATCTTTAATCATAATCTAAAATCACATATGCCAAATGCAATCATGGATTTGAAAATCACTCACTGAGACTAGGAACTAAAGATAATTTACTACTTGAGGTTAAGTTAAACTAAAATGAAAACTTACTGGCAGGCTAAGTAATAATTGGAAGGTAATTACATAATGAAAACTGATGGCTCCTACCACTGAGTGGAAGAGAAAAATCCCAGGTATCAAAAGTTGAAAGGGATCATTCAATCAGCAGGAACCTGAAGGACATGCCAACACATGGGCAGTCCTCATATAGATAGAGCTATCAATTGGACGGTGCATATGCATATCAATAGGTCCCAGCTATCGCCCTCTTTGTCTCATGTGACTTGGTATAATATTCTTTCAAACAGGAACTCCCTCAAATGCTGATGAAATAAGGAACAAGAAGAAATTGATACTTTATCTATGCATAAAGACTTAATCTTTCATGTTAATCACTGTCAAAAGAAGTAAATATATACAGAATTTGAGAGCTTAAACACTGATAAAAGATATCTCAATGGTTACTACAATAAACCAAAACCAAAAAGTGATTTCAGAAAGACAAGTTCAAGAAAGCATAAAAGAGAGAAAGCTTTCAACACATACACACAAAAATTGCAATTTGCATAATGGCCAGTCAAACTGCCAAAGATTAATTATCATTACAAACAAAAAGAAAGCAAAAGGAGCAGTCACAGTCATGCTTGCAGGTATACTCATTACACTTTGCAGGTCATCCCAAAAAGAATCAAGACATAAACAGAACTAAACAGAACAAGAAAAAGAACGAAAAATCAATGCTCCTTTTGTAACTACAATAATTAATTTCAATCTCTTAATCAATAAAAACAAAAACAGAAAAAAAAGAAAATAGCATCCCTTCCTTCTCAGAATCCAAAAACAAAAATGTAATCAAATTGTGTGTGTGTGTGTGTGAGAGAGAGAGAGAGAGAGTACTTTTGGAGATGGGAAATCAAGCTTTCCATGGAAAACAACTTGTGCTTCAAGATCATTAGGAGAAGAACTGCCATTAGCACCAGCTGAGGAAGACAATGATCTTGGCCTTAAGAACCTTTCAAAGATGGCTATTACAAGGAACATAGATATTAATATAGCAGTAGCTACAAACCCAAAAGACACAGCATTCATTGAATTATCAAAATGTCTCCAATGATAATCTCTTTCTAAATTCAAGGGCACCACTGATGTTGGTGGTGGTGACACTACTGTATCCCAACTATCTCCTACACCCATTAGAACCAAAATGTTAAGTGAAATTCACTCTTTCTCTACCTTCTCCTCTCTCATTGAAGAAAGAGAGAAACCAAAGCAAACTCAGTTGCCTGTTTCTTTCAGGTGTCATAGGGTTTTAACACTTGCTTTGTTAAGCATGGAAATGGGTTTGTAGCTAGTAAAGATTGTAGAGAATTGTTTAAGGGAAGAACTTTCGGAGAGAAAGAGAGAGGCGGGTTCTTTATGAGTACAAAGATCAAGCCTTTTTATGATAGTAAGAATGGACTCGTGGTTCTACAGAAAAGTTCTATTACAGTTCGCGGACACACGGGGAGAGAGGTAGTGTTACAATTTTTTTTAAAAAGATTTTTTATTTGAAAATATATTATAATAATATATATTTTATTTTAAAAAATTATTTTTAATACCAACATATCAAATCTAAAAACATTAAAAAAATTCAAAAAATCAGAAAATCTATTTACAGTCTATTTTCTCCTAAAATACCTAATAAAAACTATAAAACCTTTCTAAATCATCTACCAACACAAAAGACACCTTAAAATCACTGAAAAGACAGAAGTCAACTAAATCCAAAAAATCCAAATCAAACCTGACTTAAGTTTCTTGTTATATGTTAAATAAAAAAACAAACTTCATTGAACTTCTCTTGATAAAAAAAATTCATTGACTTAAAAATCCTTATTTTATGGTTGGATTGTGGCCAACCAACAAACTTGTCATTTCCTAATGAGTTTTTTCTGTCATTTCATAAACATAGAGATTAAAAAAAGAATGAAATAAACTTTTGAATAAAAATAAAATTTCTAAAAATTTTGATATTAACCACATATTTTTTTTATATTTTACATTGTATTTATCTCACTTTAAATTTTATCTTTCCACTACAATTTTAAACTTTATTTCATGGAATTAGATCACAAAAGGTTTAACTAGAAAAATACGAGGATAAAAATAAAAATGAAAAAAAAATAGAGAAGTTTCACTCTTTATATAAACAGTGAAACAATCAAGCAAAAAATTCAAATCTTTTAATTGTTTGTATAATTATTATAATATATCTTTATCTTATGATAAATATTTGATTTGTTGGAATTTAAAACCCATCAACATTGTAAAGGGTAAAATCTTTCAATAAGACTTAGAAGATAACTATTTGATATTATTATTAAACTTGACATAATAAATTAATTTTTAAATTTTTTGACCCAATACCTTGTTTAGTGTGGGTTTACAGTTAATCTATATGAGAGTAATCTTAATATAACCTAATCGATTTGGTGAGTTCAAAAACAACGCGGACGGCTAGTAAAAAATATGGTTTAATTTTAGAAAAAAAATTCAAGATGACATATTTTTTTGAATATTAAAATGGTGATATATTGAATCGGATCATGTTTCGTTGTTCGTGGCTGTCACACCTGTGACCCGAATCTAGATTCTACTGGGTTTAACAAGTTTTTTAAAAAATTATTTATTACTTAATGATATGATAATAAAAATAAATTTTGAAAACATACATCAATTAAATAGCAATATATTTGTTCGATAATGCAATAAACTCATATAAAAAACTAAAATTAATTATGATAATTAATTTAAAATTAATAAAAAAATTGAATGATAAAATTAAAAGAAAAAAAATTTGAAAGATGGAACTCAAAACAAAAACAAGGAAAAATAGAGGGGCCAACCACTTAACTATTCATGTGATCAATGAAAGAGATGATTTCCCAAGCTTCTTTTAGTTTTTAGTTAACATATAGTCCTCGTATTGTAGATGATGGCACATTTTAATATATAAAAACCGTTTATTATCTTACGATGAAAGTAGCTCTAATAAACATTCATAACCATTAAGATAATATACCACACACACACACACCCCCGTGTAACGCCACGAGTTATAATAGAATTTTTTGTTTGATGTAAATATTTAGGAGTTGTTAATATATTTTTTAATAGAACAAAAATCAAACTATATAGGGATTAATTTTGGATGACCTGGTTGATTTGATAGGTTTAAAATAATCCAGACGACTAATAAAAATATTTGACTAATAAAATCAAGATAACGTTTTTTTTATTATTTCGACTCGGATCAACTCAAGTTAACTAGTCAAATCCATTACTCAGGTCATAAGACCCCGATAACATTATAGAAAGCAAATATTTTTTTTTATTGAACTCAATTCTCAATCAACCCAATGTTGAATGATAAAATAAAAAAAAATCAACTAAAAAAATAAGTCAAGTCAACCTCGATTAACTTGTCAAATTTGAATTATGAGATCAGAATAACCTCATACAAAGAAAATTGAAATCAAATTATGAAGAACAACTCCCAATAAATTCAATATTAAATGATAAAATAAAAAAACAAAAAAATCATTTGAATCAACCGATCAAACTCGTGACTCAGGTCATGAGATCAAGATAACTTCATAAAATGCAAACTGAAACAAATGTGAAGCTTAATCCCTAATCAACCCAATATTGATAGATAAAATTAAAAAAAAAGTACAACTAAAAAAAGAACAAAAAAACCCAAGTTAATTGGCATAACCTGCAACTCGGATCACAAGAACACAATAATTCTATAGAAAGCAAATAAAAAATATCATGAAGTCTAATTTTCAATCAACCCGATATTAAAGTATTAAATTAAAAAGAAAATCAAATAAAAAAGAAAAAAAATGACATAATTAACCCAAGTTAGCCTACCAAATCTGGTTAGGAGACCAGAATAACTTCATAAAAAACAAATAAAATCTTTTTATAAAGTTTAATTCTCAATGAACTCAATATTAAATGATAATCTGAAAAAAAAATCAATTAAAAAATATTATAAAGCCTAATTTTTAATCAACCAAATATTAAAGTATTAAATTAAAAAGAAAATCAAATAAAAAAGAAACAAAATGACCCAAGTTAACCTGCCAAACCCGCAGGAGACCAGGATAACATAAAAAAAAAAAAAAAAGTAATCAACCAAATATTAAAGATGAATCTAAAAAGAAATCAATAAAAAAGAACAAAATTAACCAAGTTAACCTGCCAAACCCGGTCAGGAGACCAGATAACTCATAGAAAACAAATAAAATCTTTTTATAAAGTAATTCTCAATGAACTCAATATTAAAGATGAATCTAAAAAAAATCAATTAAAAAAGAACAAAAAACTTGAGTAAACACGTTTAACCCCCAAAACTCACAACCCGGGTTACGAGATTGAAATAACTTCATAGAAAATAAATCAAAATAAATTATAAAATCTAATACCTAAGAAAACTAATATTAAAGAATAAAATTAAAAAAAACTAAATTTAAAATAAAAAAAAAGTCCTCAAAAACTTTAAGAATCAAGTAAAAAATTCTAAACATTTCACTGCATTGCTGGAATGAAATGACACGTTTTTTATTACACACACGCGCCTCTCTTTTAGTTTTTTTTTTTTATGTAATAACCTTATTTTTAAATATTTTTTATTTATAAATATATCAAAATATATATTTTTTATTTTTTAAAATTTATTTTTATTATTAACACATCAAAATAATGAAATACATAAAAAATTTAATTTGAATTTTTTTAAAATTTCTTAAAAATACTTTTAAAACAGAAAAAAAAATAAACTTTTAATTTTACTTTGATGAAAAAAAAACCAGTAAATTTCTCAATTAGTACTGTCAGTAGTCAGTTACTGAAATTAAAGTTAAATTTACTGTTTATTGATGAATGCTAAGACTCCTGGGTAATGTTTCTTGTTAAATCTTTTTGAAGCACAGAATCAAATGGATTGAAGAAAGTAAAAGCAATTAATTAACTAATAATCCATTTTAATTATTTATATATATAACAACTCTGGTGAAGTAACAATTTAAAATAACGTGTAAATTCTTAATATTTTGTGTTCTTGGTTTAAATAATAAGTGATTTATTTTATTTTATTTTCTTATATTATATTTTAGATTTCAAATTAAAAAACAGCGAAATATTGATAATTCAATAATAAATTACCTGTTAAGAAATAGCACAAATCATAAAATGGCAAACACTTGGGCTTAAAAATATAAATAGATAATGAGTTTAATTCTTATTTCCATCAAATAACTGTTATAACCTGACTTAATCTTAAATTGTAAAGGGCTGAGGATCAATGATCATAAATTCTTCATTACTTGCAAATATAAAAAACACAAAAAATAACTAACCAAATTAAAAAAATCTTCAATTTATGAAATCTAGCTAAAAGCATAGCAATATTATTAAACCTGATTTATTTAACAAATTAATATGAATCTCGATTGACCATAAACTGACTCAGCTAATATTATTTTAAAAAATTAGATGAAAATTAACATAATCAATTTAACAGATTAATTCATAAATCAACTTAATCTAATCAAAACTGATTTAATTTTAATTTTTTACATAATACTATTTAATTTTTTTTAAAATCAAAATAATATCATTTTAAATTAATCCAAATCATCCCAATTCAGCGAGTTTATTATTTATAATTTGATATTAAGCATTAATCACCACCAAAATATTCACATGTACGGACATTGATAGCTCTTATCTTGTGCATTTGCTACAGTAACTGAAGGATAATAAACACAACTCCCAGCTTCACGTGCCTCTCGTGTCACAGATCCCAGAGCTGTGGTCTCACATAGAATCACGTGGCAAGACAGCAAGAACCCGATCCTTCCCTAGAACCGAGATGATCATCACAATAATTTTAAATCAGGGCCGTCGATTACTTAAAATGTCAAAGTAGAAGTCAATGGCATGTGCAACGGCGTGTGTGGTGAGGCTTGACAGGTTGTGGGACCGAGTCACAGGTGGCCCGTGCAAATTTGGGCCGCACGTGAAGGACTCTAATTTTGCTGAGACTCTCTCTTCTTTAGATGATTTTTTTTTTTATTTACGTGGGGTGTCTAGACCAGTTACGCGCCACGACTATTTCCCACGGCCCGCTGACATTCTGCAAGCCCAGGAGCATGTAGGCACTGCGGGGGTGACAGACGTGCATATAGAGGGTCGAACCCGGGACGGAGGCGGAACAAAACACACGAATTAACCACAACAGCTAGACCCCCGAGTGCTGACATTTTACAGCACAAGTTTGTGGAATGGGCTGTATGATCCTTGATTCTCAACAGCTTGGGCCCACTTTGTTCATGTTTCATGAGAAATGGCCCACTTGGTGGGGCCATCTATTACAAGTTACTAGAGATTGTTGGATTCTTTTCATACATATATTTGCTTTCGTTACTGCACTTTAGGATGTTTGTGAGTGCAGTTCAAACTTTATTTTTAAAAGTTTTAATTTTTTTAATTTAAAATATTTTTTTTTTATATTTTAAAATTATTTTAATATTAAAAATAATTTTTAAAAAATAAAAATTAGAACCAAGATAGGATGTTTGCGCGGTGGCCAATTTGCCTCTATGGCATCTGAGTGAAAGTAGGAGAGGAAAGGGTTTGCAATGTCAACCATCTGTTAAGTAATACATTTAATATTATTTATTTATTAAGGATAGAATAATATTTTTAGTTTAATTTATATAATTTTTTTACATTTTTAATTCATTCAAGCACTTTAAAAAAATAAAGATTAATAAAATTCTAACTTTTTTTTATTTTAATCTGAATTAATTTAACACCATTAACTATACTCAAAATACTGAGTTTCCCTTCGTATATATGCCTCTGTTCGACCCTTGCAAGCATTCTAACAATCCTCAGAGCTAAATAAGTTGCTAACAAGAGCTAATACTTGATTAGGTGGCACATCTGATTGCCACATCCCTACCAGGATCCCACTGTCACGCTCAGAGTTGTACACCTCAGCAGAACACGGTCCAATGTGTGCCGTGACACCCTTTACTACCGTCTCCTCTCTCAGCAAATACCCTACCACATGGATTTTTCCTTGCCATGTCACCTCAACGCATTTGCACCTCATCGTGCTCTTCTTTGGCAATGCTTTCCATCGTCATGTCGGGTCATACACCTCAGCCGACGAAATCCCACGTGGACGAGCGAATGAACTTTTCCTGCAGACACGTAGACTTGAATATGTGCTTTATATTATAGGACTTAAATTGTGCTCTTCTTGGGCAATATTTTAAGAAGAAATTGATACGGCTTAAAATGAATTAACCCTAAGAAAAATATAGAGTGGGGTCCACTGGCCCAAAAATAAGGCCCATGAGCCTCTTAATGTTTATTTGGATCATTGTTGGATCATGGATGTAAGTGAAGCACTGGGATTAGTAGGCCCATATTTATTTCTGGTATTCTGTTTTTAGTTAATGTCTTTGTGGTCCATTAACTGTAAACCCTAGCACCAAGAATAAAAAAAACTCTTTGAAAAAACCTATAGGCTATATTATTTAGCCAATCAATATTTTTAAGTAAGCCATTTTAGAGAAGTCACTGAGTGGTTTTGTTCGAGGTTTTTCAAATATATTTACATTTAAATATGAGGATGTAAAAAATAAAAAAAAATCATTTAAGAAAATAGATTTTATGCATTTTTAAATAAAAGGTATTTTAAAAAAGCAATTGTATTTGGATTGAGGGTCCCTTTGTTTTTTTTATATATCCGTTTTTCAAACTATTTTTTGCCTGAAAAAAGTATTAAATTGATGTTTTTTAAATATATTTTTTAATTTTGATATGCTGATATTAAAAATAAAAAAATATATTATTACATTTTTAATTGAAATTATTTTGCAAAAATACATTGCGCGTAATACCAAACATAGTAAGAATCTCTTATAAAGTTAGAACTAATTTTATTAATAGAAGTCATGAAAGGAGTTTAACAAATTATAATATCTGATTCTATTATTGCTCGCTGTTTCTAGAATCTATCCACTATTATGGTGGTTAAAAAGTGAAAAAGAGAGGTTTTTTCTCCTAAATTTTATTTTCAAGGTATTTTTCATTCCAAAATCATCATAAAAATCAATATAAATTACCAAACAATCTCAAAACGCTCTAAAAAAGAATCAACTAAATAAAAAAAATCAAAATGAAACTTGATTTTTTTTAGACATGATTATAGAAAAAAAAAACCTCACCATCAACTACTCTTGTCGAATGGATCATGTTGGTACCAAGAACAACAATTTTCGTAGCCAATAAATGACCAAATCGATGATATTTTTTTATTCTTGCTGTTTTCCAACAACTTTTTTTTTTTTTTTTATCTCAAAGTTAAGAACTAAAAAAAACAAAATAAATTCTTGGATCAAAATAAAAATGGATGAGAATTTAGGATTAAACGTAGATTTTTTTCATGTATTATATTTCAATCCTATTTTTCAATTTGGTAATTGTAACATAATTCCAAAACTAATATCATGTAATTGAAAAAAAAAGACTTCAGCTGCTTCACTGGATTGAAGCTGAGGGTTACATCGATCCCAATATCTCTTGGCATATAGTTTACAAGACTTCAGTAGTGTTCTACCGAAACCTTTTAGCTTTCGCACAAGATCTTTTTCGATTCAAAAAAGTGTATTTTGGCTTTATCAATATTGTTATCATGAACATATATAGCTCACATAAAAATCATATTTTTATCGTGCAGCAAGGAAGCTGTTTACATAAAAAAAAATTAAAAAAAAATTCATAAGCTTAATTATAACTTAATGGGATATCGAGAGATTACAATTTAAGATTCCCACACGGAGAAAGAACATGAATGATGCAAATTTGGAGAAAAAACATTTGGTTTTATGTGGAAATCAATGCGTGGGTGTGCTTTTTATGTCCTTTCATATTTATAGACATGTATATGACAAAGACGCATGCTTTCCCGCAGAAGCTAGGGCATGGAGTTTTCCTTGAAAATCCTTTTCTTTTCTAAATAATAAAACCAGGTCACTAATCAAAGCTTGTTGTTTGTTTGCTAGGAATCAGGGGTGAGAAAAAAATATAAAAAACTGTTAAATCAAGAAATTAGAAAAGAAATAATCAAAAACTAAACTATGAAAAAAACCGATTAAATATTTAAAAAAACCGACGGTTCAGTTTCATAAGCCTGAAACTGAAAAACCAAACCAAACAAAATTAATAAAAAAACGAGCCAAACCGAAACCAAACCCATTAGAAATTACAAAAAAAATAATATAGTTTTTGGTTTTTAATATAAAATAATTAAATCGAACTAAAACCGAACTAAACCAAACTGAAACCAGTCGGTTGATTTCGGTTTTTATTCTAAAATAACCGAATTGAAACCGATCAATTTGAACCAGTTTAGTTTTTTTTTAAATTCAATCTAGTTATTTTTTAGATAAAAATTAAACCAAAACAAAAAATCTAATAAAATCAAAAAAACGTTGTCCTTTAATGGATGGATGAAGTGTTGTTCCTCCTCGTGAAACTTTTTTGATTATGAATTTACGAGACAAAGCACATGAATGTCTGCAACTGTGAAGATTGCTTGTGTACTAATTACATCAATAATTAGGACAAAAAAATGGGATCCAATCATTTTATTGCTATAATTAAGGTCTCCATTATTCTTTCTGGACAATCTTTGAGTTCAGCTATCACAAGATGTTCATGTAATATAAAGAGTAATTATTATCAAGAAAAAAAAATAGCATAATGATAAAATTGATATAAATAATAATTTAAAACTTTTAAAAATAATATTCTAGATTGGTGTGTTCTCCCATCAAAAGAATTGCATCATTGTACTGCAAAGACATTGCTCCCTCAAGGACAAACAAAAATGCACGCGTGCTAATTATCTGTGACCCCGTGACATGGTCTCCACAGCTCAGTGATTTCGATCGATCGAAAAGTTGTACTGTTGCAATAATGGTGAATTAATCAATGGCTAATTAGTGCTTGGCTGTCTCCAAGGGGGCAAACCATCCTCTCTTGCAACCTAACCTTATCTTTTCAAAAAAATGTCGTGTTTTTTAACTGTAACATTATTGAAATGTTTTTTTTTTTTTCTTGTCATTTAATTATATTTTGAGGGCTAATTACCTAATTTATCTAAATTAATCAATGAAAAATTCGTTCAGTGGTTAAGGATTCAAGTTGAGTCCTTTGGAAGTTAAAACAGAAGGTTCGTGCCCTCGAGCATCTTTATAGACAGACACATGAGGCCATCGTTTAATGGCAACATGGAAGATCTTTCAAGCATAGGACTGGAACTGGGCATCACCCAGTTGTCATCTTGGTGCTCCCACCAACACTTGTCTCCAAGTTGCATTCAAAAAATAATAATAGTTATTTTTTAAAATAATATTTTAAAAATATTTTTAATTTTTAAAATTTATTTTTCATATTAAAATTTCAAACAAACTACAATGACTGACTCGAGAGTGTTTAAAGTGTAGTAATGATTGATTTTTAAAGTGTTTTTTCCAAAACATATTAAAATAATTTTTTTTATTTTTTAAAAATAATTTTTGATATCAGCAGATCAAAATATCTGAAAACATAAAAAATATATTAATTTAAAATAAAAAAATACCTTTAAATTTTTTCAAAAACACTATAATATTAGTACAATGTCGTGTCCATCACTTGGATTTATTAGTACTTTATTAAAATTCAATGATCTTGAAAGTCATCCATTTTGTATCGATGCTCAAATCATTAGCATTTTAGACTTCTCTGTTTGAAATTGAGCATAGAACCATCAGACGACTTGCTTGTTTTACATAGTCGGTGTAGATTATTGACTCTGTTGAGTTCAGTACCAATTCTATCACCCCAAACTTCAGGATTCTGAAATAATCTGACTTCTCCATTGAATTATAAAAAACCCAAAGAAAGTGGTCAAACTATTGTACAAATATTGTGTTTTTACTTAGGATTAAAATAGTAAAATAACGGTTTTATTCTTTATAAAAAAATAATCAAATTAACATACTTTGAAAGAAGGTAAATGGGTGTTTTTATTGGATCCATTTGTTATTTTTGAATTATCCGAGGTAACATTATCTTTTTGTAGTTTTTTTACACCATTAAATTACCTGATTGCTCTTAAAATAAAACAAAATAACTATGATCTAGAGGCTTTTTTATATTTTACTTTTAAAGCACAATATAATGATTATATTGCCTTTAAAATTAAAATTATCAGCAAGGGCTTATTTGTTATTTTATAATGATTACTTTTATAAATAAAAAATTTGTTGTCGCACAATTCAACCGCCTTCAAGATGCATGTGTGGCTGACTCTATAGTTTAAATTATTGTTTCACCGTATCATTCGATTCATTTCAGCATTCTTCTTTTCTTTAGGTGACGTGTGCAGACAATGGATCTTTAGTTTGATGCCAACAACCTTTTTTTTTTCTTTTCTCTCTTTCCCTAGAAATCCATGCCTTGACCTCCAAATTTGTAGATCGGTCCTTCATTTTTCTTCCTTTGGATTTAGTCCCTTTATATATATATATATATATATATATATATATATATATATATATATATATATATCAATTAATTTCTAAAATTTGACTTTTTTATTTCAATTTTATCCACTTTAAATTTTTCGTTTGTCAAATTTTATCTTAATTCTTTTTATTGTTGTTTGAGATTGTTGTTTTTTTCTCTCCATTTCACCCTCCTTCATTATTTCTTTTTAGAATGATTTTTTTTATGATTTTATACTTCAACATTAATTGGTTGAGAATTGAGTTTCTTGATTGAGTTTGGGTCTTAGATTTCACTAGCGGTGATTTTGAAAGAACACAGGTTTAAAGATTCATTTAAGTTTGCATTGTTTTTTGTATTAATAAATTAAGGTTGCCTCTTGTTTTTGATATTATAAAATTAACTGAAGTTATTAAATCTAAGTCAACTCAATGACCCGAGTCTCAAATTTTCTTAACTTCTTTAGAAATCCTTGCATTGCCTGAACTTTTTTCTTTTACATTCAAAAACGTTTGACTGATTCTGTAGTGTTGTGCCAACCATCAATATAGGTTTACTCGACTTATTTTTTTAAACATGTAAATAAAATCAATCATAGAAAAAACATGTAAATTTTGATTATTCAATTACTAAAACCTCAGTTATAACTATGATTATCATAATTGTTATCTCTAATCTCACTGCGATGACGTATAAAAAAGCAACAACATGTGCTGAAATTCCCCTTTATTTGACATGCCGGACACCACAATACATGCCGATCGTCCAAAGTTAAAAGAGGACATGAACACTTTTTCAGCTGGAATTTGTCCTTTTCACCCCTGAAAGTGTTCAGGAGGTTGTTTCCATAACTTCGAGGTGGTTTATATAAATAATTAAATATATATCAAAAAAGCAAGCAAGTCCCTTTTGTTTATGTAAATTATTATAGAAAATGAGTCAGCAATTTTTACCAAAATCATGGTAACTTCAGATTGTGTGAGAAAAAAACAGATCTTAAATACCTAGTAAAATACAAATGTTTAATAATTGGATTTGAATAAATTTAAAAAATAAATTATATTTTCATACCTGGTAAAAAAATATAAATCTCTAATATTTGGATTTGAATAAAACAACAAAATAAATTACTAATTTCATACCCAGTATCAAAGAACCAATTCAACCAAAAAACTTAAGTGTTGGGTGCGGCCCAAGATATGATTATATTATTTTCTAACACATCCCCTTAAGCGAAAGCTCTTTGAACTTGAAACTTGCACAGGTCCACAGTACCTAGGGGTGTTAAAAAAAAAACCAAAAACCGATTAAACCGAGAAAACCGGAAAAAAATAACCGAAAAAACCGAACCGTGAAAAAAACCGATTAAACCGATTAAAATTTTGAAAAAACCGGCCGGTTTGGTTCGGTTTTTTAAGTATGGAACCGAAAAAATCAAACCGAACCGAACCCGAATCGAAAAAAACCGGATAAAAAACCGAGCCAAAACCAAGTTAAACCGAAAAAACAGAGCCAAAACAGAGCTAAACCGGAAAAAACCGAGCCAAACCGGAAAAAAGCCGAGCCAAACCAAAAAACCGGTTCAAACCGAGCCAAACCGGTTTTTGCTCTAAAAAACCTAACCGGACCGAAACCGGTCGGTTTGAACCGGTTTTGGTTTTTTTTAAAAAAATTCAGTTTGATTATTTTTTTTGATAAAAACCGAACCGAACCGAAAATAAACACCCCTAACAGTATCTTGTGTTTAATTTTTATCAAATAAATAAGGATGGTGAGATTCAAACTCGTGACCGCTTGGTCATCAAGGTTCTGATACCATGTTAAAAAATCAATTCAATCCAAAAATTTAAATTGTGAGGTAAATTTTAAAATATGATTTATATGATTTATAAATTTTTAATCATTGGCAACGAAAATTGTTGCTCTTAGTGTATCAACTTGATCTATAAGTTTTTACAAATCGTGCTGTATTTCTTTGCATGATGATCTTCCAACAGGTCCAAAATTGCAGAAATCGATGAATTTGTAGCCGTTTCTTGATGTATCATTGTCAAGGACAAGAAATAACGGGAGACTCATGAAACGTTGTATTATGTATATATGGAAATGTGGTAATGGTTATTGAAAGACACTTTTTTGTTGTTTTTCCCTTAATGGAGAGCTCGGTTTCTATCAGGGTAAAATCTGCAGAGTCAGAACTTTATACAAAAAGTAATTTTCAAGTCATTGTTTTTAAATAGATGAATATCCTTGGAAATCCCGACCGTTAATATGAACCACAGCCAGCCTTATAGAGCCGACACCGTATCATTAATAGTGACATTTCATATGACAACTGGTTAGTAGTTAGTACATACCAAGTTAAAACTTTAGTAGTTCTCAACTTTAATAGTGATATTTCATTGCACAAAGCCCATGATTTGGTCATATATCATATTGTTTATTTATTTCATTTTATTTTCAGCATTGTGGGTTTTTATGGTTTTTAACTGGGTTATTTTAATTTCATGACCTAGGTCATAATTTTGGCCGATTAACTCAGGTTGACTTATTTATTATTTCTTTAATTACAAGTTTGCTATTCCAACTTGTATTGAATTGAGTCTTTTTTTTTTTTTTTTATACAACTTTATCCTTCAGTATTTAATAAAATACAAATTGAGCTACATCATTTGTCATCTTCTACAAAAATATATTTTTCGAGGTTATTATTGTCATTTTTTTTAAAAACAATTGGTCCATTTGCTATTATTGTCATTATCTATTTTTTTTATTATTTGATTAAAATAAAATTAATTTATTTGATCAAATCGAGTCTGTATTTAAAACGTGTTTGCACTCCTTAAACATCATGTTTAACATAAAAAAGGTCCCATAGCATAGCACGAGTCCACAGAGTTAATATGTGTGTATTGTGCGCGTGTCATGGGTATGTCTTGATATTATGTTTATAGTCATGTATGTATTCAGGGTTTGAGATTGAGATTGTTGCGTTTGTTTCCCGGAAAATGATTTTTGGGAAACCACTTTTTAAATTTTCTTGTGTTTGTTTGCCATTAGAAAAGTTGATCAACAGAAAACACTTTCCGGTTAAAGAAAAATTTGGTTTGATTTTCAGGAAAGTGTTTTCCTTTTATTTTAGGCGGAAAACACTTTCCGGAAGTTGTGAAAAATTTAGAAATGTCATATTATTTGTTGATTATATCAAATTTAGTCCTCAAACTTTTGATTGCTATATATATTGTTTTGAATATTTTTTTTCACTTTCATCCCTTAGAATTTAATTTTTATATTAATTTTGGTCCTTATTTTTATAATTATTATTTGCTTTTTTCCTTATCATTTTTTAATTGAAATTTTATTTATCAAATTTAATTCTCATTCTTTTGATTGTTACTTATTTTATTTAAAATAATTTATGAAATATTAATTATTATTATTTTAATGTCTTCATCTTTTTATTTATTATTTTTTAGATTTGATCTTTATTATTTTAATTATTATTTATTTTATTTGAGATCATTTATGAAATTATATTTTTTTTCAATTTCATTCTCATTCAACTTTTTAATTTGTAAGATTTGTTCCTCATTATTTTAATAAACTCGAAAAAAATAAAACATTTATAAGTTATTTATTAACTCATTTTCCATAACATAACCAAACGTTGAAAAATGTTTTCTAATTTATTTTTCATTACACTACCAAACATCGAAAAATAATTGACTTTTTCCGGAATTCATTTTTAAAAAGAAACTACTTTCTAACAAATAAACAGGACCTTAAAGAATCAACGAAGTAGGCTAATAAGAAATACATATAAATCATACCATCATCTTCTAATTAAGATCTCAAACTGAATAATTTTTTTTTTTTAATATCTGAACCAACCCTTTAAAATTGTTAGAGAAAAGAGGGATAATTAAGTAAAAACCTCTTGGGGCATTTTCCCAAGTGTATCCTTTATGTAGGATAAGAATTTTTATTTTTTTTTAATAATAATCGAGATATCATTGATAGAATCAGTTTATCTTTAAAATTATAATAAACTAAAATTCAAAACATTAAAAGATGTAAAAATAAAAAACACTAACAAGCTCCTAAACTAAAAAACTTTACTTAATAGTTCATAATAAAGTACCTCCAAATCCTCTAGTTAAATAACTCTTTGTATATGTAAAGTAAGTTGCTATTCCATACCTTTAACTAAATAACTTTCCTTGACTGCACAAGGAAGGAAGTACACTAGGATTAACAATGTAAATTGTATGAATCAGCACCCTTGGGCCTTGGGCATAGTTGGAAACCGACCAGTTTTGGGGACGAGGAACAAGGGTAAGGTAGAAAGTGATGTCAAATGAATGTCAAGTCCGTTTCCTCTTGTCCCACTGTTGAAAATTAAAACTTCGTACAGATAGAAGTGGGATCGTGATCATGGTACGTATTATGGTATGTAACAATGACAAGCACATGGTGCAATTCACCGATTCCCTTCCCCTTCTGATGAACAAAGGACACCATGTTGCAGTTTTTTCAGATCCTAGTACAGTGGCATCTTTTCTAAAAATTATTTAGTAAAGTAGCGCAGTTGAAATGCGACTCACATGCATGCAATCTTTTTAAAATTAATTATAAAATGATCCAAAAAAATAAATTGAGGAGGGAGGAGATGGAAAAAATAAATAAATAAAGAAAAAATATATATTATAAACACATCGAAGCTCCCGCAATAATGCAGCAAGTATCTTTAAAAAAATCTTGATACAATAATTTCAAAAAAAAAAAAAATAGGAAAGACCATAGTGTACCATATAAATTACAAAAAAAATGATGAGACTGACGAAACTCATTTAGTCTATTTTGATCGCCATTATTATATAGATAATATTATTACAAAAAAATATCTATTTTTTCCCCTTTGTCTCCTCAATTTAATCTCTTATATATCATTTTATAACGTTAGAAAGTCATCTGCTAGCTAAAATCCAAAAAAAAAACTCCAACAAGTTGTATGGTATGCTGCGAGTGTTTTTCGTCAATTTTTGTGTTTGTGATGAAACAAACAATGCATAAAATATTTAATAACATATAAATTATATTTTATACTGTGAATATATTAAAAAATTAAGTTTGGAATGCAGTTTTTTATAAAATAGTTTTTAAATATTTTTTTAATTGGGTTTCATTAAATCTTATTTATTTTTATTTTCAAAAACACTTTTGAAAAAATTTAATTTTTTTAAATTTTTTTTCTTTAAATTAATATTGTTTTGGTGTTTTCAGATTATTTTGATGCGCAGCTATCAAAAACAATTTTAAAAAATAAAAAAATATTATTTTAATGTATTTCTAAGTAAAACACATTTTGAAAATTAATCGCAACCATACTCCTAACACAACAACCAAATATTTTATACATGTTTTTTGTTATATCAAAACTTTAACCATAATTTTTACTAAACATGTATTTAAATTCAACTAACCATATCTTTTTAAAATTTACATTTTTCAAACTTTAATCACAAAAACTATTTTAAAAACAAACACCCTCTAAATTATCTTAGAGTTACCCTCTGTAACCATCTAATTTAAAAAATAAAAAATTATACAAGATATTTGCACACTTGATAATTGATAAGACTTGGGATAGCTAGCACCTTAATACAAGTGATATTTTATTATTAATATCACCATTTTCACTTTACCACCACTATATTTTATTATTAATGTAATCGCCACTTTCTCATCGTCAATATTTTCAACGCCACCCCACTAAAATAACAATTTAATCCAAACTTGTAGATTACAAGAAACCTTTTCTAGAAAAATATTTTATCATATCAAAGAAATGGAAGATAACCCTTTTCGATAACCTTTTACAAGAAAATGATTATTTTCTTGGAATATATTATTTTACAAAACAAACACATATTTAGTTAGTATATAAAAAAGTAATTTTAATGAATTCAGGTTATTAGGGTCCATTTTTTTTTTATTAATTTCAATTAGTGTTAGTACATTGTTTTTTTTTTGTTAACATCTTATTTATTATTAAGTAATATTTCTTGATTTTTTTTTCTATTGTATCACAATTTTTTATCTTTAAAAAATATTCTTAACTTTATATATGTAACCCAATAATTCAGATAAGTAACTATTAGTTACTTATCGGAATTATAAGGATGAGCAAAAATACTAAAAAATTGATTAAACCGAGAAAACAGGAAAAAAATTGACAAAACTGAATCGTGAAAAAAAACCTACTAGTTCGGTTCAGTTTTGATTTTATAAGTCTGAAACTGAAAAACCGAACCGAACCCAAACTGAAAAAATCGAGCCAAACCAGAAAAAACGAAGCCAAATTGAAAAAACCGAGCCAAACTAGGAAAACCGAGCCAAATTGAAAAAAACCGAGCTAAACCGAAAAAACCAGTTTTTGTTCTAAAGTAATCAAACCGAAACCGGTCAGTTTGAACTAGTTTCAGTTTTTTTTTGAAAAAAAAATAAAATTGATTTAGTTATTATTATTTTTTTTTGATAAAAACCAAAACTAACAGAAAATCATCATCATCATCGGTACTAACTAATACTTCAGCTATATGTAAACAATTTTTTTTCTTTTTATTTATACACCCAACACTTCGTGTTGGCTATTGGTTTAACAAGTCTAGTCACATGCTCTTAACAAAGTGATCAGACAAAAATTGTTTAAGACAAAAATTATTTATTGAGTAGACTAATTAAGTCACCAAACAAAAATTCTTGGAATTATATTAATTATTAACTAGCTATACGCAGTGCTGTAGAGCCTTTTAATGGTGCTTCCATTGAGAATTTTCAAGAGTCCATGGTTGCTGGTGCACCTAGGAGTCTTGAACTGGCTCAATGCTGCTCCATTTCCTATGAAATATTCCAAGATCTTCTTGAAAGTCCCCGTCTTGACAATGCAAAGCTCTAGAGGTCCTATGGAATTGGTTCTTCTTGACACCACATAGCCATGGTCAACAAAAGATGCATCCATTTTCTTGCAACACTCACCAAGAACCTCTTCTTCGACATCTCCTTTGATTTCCCAGTAAATTATGTAGTGACCTGGCTGTGTTTCTAACTCAGCGTGGCTAGTAAAATCCACAAGCTCTGCTCTAGCCTTGCTCATGAGTAGCTGAGACCCCTTCTCCACCACCAGCTGCAAATCTTTTTCAGTGTTCTTGTCAATGTTTATAGTTAAAATTAGCTTTCTCCGGCATATAAAGTTCAATTTTGGTGTCCCTTTGTGAAAACCAGCAACCTCCACTACATCCCCTAGCCTGCATCTATAAAGCCCTGAACAAAAAAGAAGAAGAAGAAATCTTCATCAAATTATAATATATTAATCTTGGTCCCTCTTGGAAGAAAAGAAGAAGAAAAAGGATTGCATGATTTTTTTTTATTTTTTTGAATTTTTTGACCATTTAGTCATTCTCAATTCCTAATATAAACGGATTGAAAACTCAATGAATTCTAAAGTTATCATCTATCTAATTTCCAAAAAAAAAAAAAAAACCCTTGAAAATCAAATAAAACCACGATCTTGAACCGATTGAACAAATAGAACGTGCACACCAGGCTACAAGAAGTTACAAACAGGAAACTGAATATCGGTAGTGTAAGAGGATGGCTTGTTGAGAGTCTCGTGACCATAGATCGAAACCTTACTTTTAAGTTTTTGGAACCAACTTTCCTAAAACTTGCTAAGTGGCTGCCAATCATGTGAAGGGACTAGATTCATGCAAGATTTTTTGTTTTGTGAATCATCGATGCTTGACTAATCAAGAAATTAATACATCAATGGTGGCACAAAAATAAATAATGCAATGATGTTGATTTTCTATGATTAAATGTGCCAGGACAATTGGTCCATTCCCATGAAAGATACTCAGTTGTTTCTGGCTGCCAATTTTACTTACCATGGGCAATATGACGAAAACATCAACCAAGGTACAAGAAATGGGGTTGGAGAGATTCACGAAGATATCAATGGAAAATGCAATAGCAACTCGAGGGGAAAAAAGATCTAAACATACCAGTAAAAGTAGTGAGGACAATCTCATACTCTTGTCCTACCTTGACTTTTGAGAGTGGTACCGGTTCATCTTCGATGAAGTCATCGATGGCTGAGCCACAATCATGATTCTCTCTATAAAGTGGCATGAACTCATAATATGAGAAGGTTGGTATTACTGCAAAAGTAACATCTTCAGGAGGCAAATAAGGATCCACATTAGCTCCAATCCAACTCTCTGTTGATCCATAATCAGCACTCACTAATGGCAAGCCCCCAGCATAATGCCTTAGTTTTTGCAAGTAAGGTTGCATTGAGCCTGTCATTATGGAGTAAACATACTTGGAATTTGGCCAAAGCTTAGTAATCAAACCAAGCCAATTTTGAGTCTCCAACTCCTTGCAGTTTTCTTCTATCTTTGAAGCTAAGCTTGGCTTTGGAGAGATGATAGACAGCACAGCCTTTCTCATCTTTGCCAAGTTGATTCTTTCACTAAGAGTACCATGTTTAATGTCATTGCATATGTCTCTCCACACATCTTCAAATGCTGTGAAGGCTTGAACTATGCTATAAGCAAAAGTAGAGGTTATAAACTCTACTTGATCACAGAAGAAGAGGCCAAGAAGAAGATGACAATAAGTAGATTGCTTGTAGTCTCCACCAGAAATGACTTCTTGTGGACTACAAGTGAAGCACTTTGTTTTTTCTTGTTTGATCTTAAACTCTCCTCTTCACTTGCATAATAATGGGTTGTAGCTGTTCCTGCTGTTAACCCTCCTTTTGTTTTGAATTGTTTGCTGCTGTATATGAACTCAAGGATCCTTCCTCCTTCCCTTGTTGGATAAACCCTACATCCACGGCATAAAATAAAGAGAGAGTACAAGAAATCAAATGATTACTTGTACAGTTTTTTTTTCAACTGTTCAATACAATACATTTAAAGTGTAGTTATCCATCTTTCATTAACTTAATTGTCTTCTTAGATACCATACAAATTTGGATTATGTGTGACCAACAGGGAGAGAGATTGGTCAAACCTTGATCTATAAGCTGCTGCCAAGCTGAAAATTTGAAGAGTTGTTCGAGCACTATGGTCAGTGAAAGGAACAAACTTCTGCCTTCCGTCTGTGGTTCCAGAACTTGAGAAAATTGTAACCGTGAACAAAATTAGATTTAGAATCATAAAAAAAGGAAATAATTCTGGAAATATTCTCTTACAAATGGTGGAAACATGGGCTAATGGAATCCTTTCAAATCAAGGTAAAAAGGCTGAGCTTTTGTACACTTCAACCAATCCTTGGACTACCTTAAGGTATATATCCCATGAAATCATAAAAGATAAGAAAACTGAACAAGAGCCAAATAGAGCCCATAACTCACAACTCTATCAATTAATATTCTGGTTCCATTTTCCACATGATATCTAAAAAGATAAGCTTTTGCTATAGCAATAAGGTCCAAGCATCCAAAAACTTGAAAAAAATAATATAAAAAAAGATGAGAGGAGAGGAGAAGAGAAGAGGACACACCTTAAGGAGAGAAGTTTTATAGGTTGTTTAGTGAGTAACGGAACAGTATCCCCATCAGCAATTCTGCTAATGTAAGGCTCTAAATCTGCATGGGAAGCAGGTGGTACCAAAGAAGTGTACAGAGATTCCAATGCACTTGCATCCATGTCTTGAATATTGATATCCCCTAACCATTTATTGAGATACTCCACACCCCAGTTGAGCTCAAGAATTCGGCGAAGAGTCTCGGTCTGAACTTGGCCGGCTTTCTTTGATATGTCCTCAAACCAACCGATAATGTCATGCTCATAGCTTCTTGACGATCCATTGGTGTTTTTTGGTTCCATGAAGGTGATGAATGCTGAGGTAGCTTGCTAGCTAGCTTGGTTCAATACAAGAAGTATAGACAAATAATGGTGTCAATATAGATATTGGAGCTATAAGTAGGGGACACTCTCTTGTGTACAATAGACAGAAACAAAAGAGAGCCCATATACATTGAAAGATTCGTTCTCTAAATCATGAAGATTTGAAAGATATCGTTCTCTAAATTATGAAAATTTAATCTTAAGGCTGGTCCCTTTGTTAAAAAGCTCAGAAACTCTTCTCTCTAAATATTGCAGAGAAGCTCCATCTCGCAATCGTACGATAGGATATAGACCACAAGACATGGCCATGTTATCAATATGGCTAGGTAGAGAGAGAGAGA
This sequence comes from Populus simonii, assembly GCA_007827005.2. Lineage (NCBI taxonomy): Eukaryota > Viridiplantae > Streptophyta > Magnoliopsida > Malpighiales > Salicaceae > Populus > Populus simonii. Next base: position 48,191 of record VJNQ02000541.1, read on the forward strand.
GAGAGAGAGAGAGAGAGATTCTTCATTAAAATTGATAGATGTATGCAGAAGAATGTGACAAGGGGCCGGGACCGAAAAAGCAAACCATTACATGCTAGCTTAGTGACCGTTGTTTATCTACATAGTAATATCGTGTTTAAAATTATATTTGGCTGGAAAACACACACACACACACGCACACATTATCTACATAGTAAAATTATATTGGCTGGAAAAAACACACACACACACACATTTTTCAGGCCAAAGCCAAAGCCAAACGGAGTTAGAGAGCTTCGCATCATGCTTATTTCTTCTTTCTCGCCAATTTGCAAGCCACCATTTGAATGTGATGAAGGGTGATTATCTATTAATCATGTTAATTTAATAATTTAAAATATTAGATGAAGTTTTAAAATATAATTTATATTATTTGTTAATATATTTTTTTAAATAAAAACCTTTTAAATGTAAAACTTGTAGAGATTCACATTACTTTGTGTTTAATTTTTATCAAATAAATGGGTATAATGAGATTTGAACTCGTGACTGTTTGATCATTAAAACTTTGATATAATTTAAAAAACTATTTTAACCCAATAACTTAAATTATTAATTAAAATTATAAAATATAATTTATATTATTTTTTTAATTATGGGATGACATACTAACTTTATTTTGAAGCATTAATTCCTGCCTTTGCCTTTACCTTTGCCTTTCCTTCTTTTTTTTTTTTGGTCTTTAGAAAAATCCATTATTAAAAAATTAGGGATAATAATAGATTTTCATGCGTGAAGTTTTGTATTATCTATATTTAAATTTGAATACATAAAAATTATTAAAACCTTATTAAAATTTGATGATTTTCGATATCCGAGCCTGATCTATTTCAATTAATTAGCATCTAATTTAATTTTAAAACTTTATCAAACACCTTATAGTTAAAATAATATGTAAGAGAAAAAAAATCTCAACATATAAAACATCAACAACATAATGCATAATGAAATTAAAAAAAACTTTATAAGGCAAATTAAGTACAGTAACGAACATTAAAAAACAATATTATTTTAACTTATTGTATAAGAAATATAAATTAGTGATTGGGTGCGTGCGTGCGTACCTAATCACTTTTCAAAAACTAAATAAAGCCTATAGAGTAGGTTAAAGTGTGGGATGAACGTACAAACCTTAATAACATTAAAGCATGTTCTATGGACCTTCTCATTAAGGAAACCAAATCTAATAGATCCCAAAGAACAACTTCTCAGCCGATTTAATTAAATGAAAAAGCCATATATATGTCATAAATTTAAGGGTCATAATTACCATAGGCATTGCCTAATATCTTCCCATACTTTAGAACACATAGATATCTACCATTTTAACCCAACACTTCAAAAACAATTAGAAAGTTTAAAGAAAATAACATTTTTTTAGTTTTTTTATTAATAGAGAAAAGCTTAGATCACAAATCAAGAACGTCAATCCAAGTTAATTAATTTTTTTTTAAGAATCAAAACAATATTTTTTTAACAAAAAAATTCAATGAGTTGAAGATTGAGTTTTTAATCAGGTTGAGTCGGGTCAATATCTTAACCAATATTTTTTTCAACCTAGACCGGTTTAAGTCTCGAGTTGATCATCGGCCATATTTTAGTTTTATAACTAGAAAAAAACACTAAATTATTTCATTTTTTTTTAATTTCTGGCCATACTTCATATTTGAAAGGAAATTGAAAATTAACCATCCCACCCATAGTTATTAAACCTGGCCCGGGGGTTGACTCGGTCATGGGGCCAAGTCCTGAGTTTCATGGGTCAACCTGAAAAAATTAAAAAAAAAAAGTTTTAATATTTTATATGAAAAAATTAAGAAAAAATCCATGTAAATATAAGTTATACATATTGTAAATAATGAAATTTAAAAGAATATTTAATTTTTTTTTATCCCACATTAAAAAGATATTATGTTAAGCTTTTAAGTTGAAATATTTAAACCAAATTTTTTTTATCCCAAATTGAAAAAAAATATTTTTTTTTCTTGGAAACATATAGTATATATACCGATGGATTTCAACTTTAATATTTGAAAAAAAATACTGGGTCTTGCTCGGTCACAAGTTAATCTGCCAGGTCGTTGCACCGGCTATTTTTAAAAATTCTAAACTGGTCCAGCTTCCAGATCAATCCACTAAACCAGTCCGGATCTAATAACTGTGATCCCAGCTACCGGTGCTGGAGTTGAAAATTCTGGAGTTGAAAATTGTAAGCATATGGGAATAGATTGGCCATGTAGTTGACAGTATTTCTAGGCTTCGTAAATGCCACCTATCTATCCGTAGGATGAATTAAGGGCCGGACCATCACTTGAGTGATCGTAGTTCATTTTCCCTGGCCTCCAATTCAGACCCCTAAATTAGTTTTGATCATATTTTGTAGGGTCCTTTTCCTCAATCACCACCAGATACTTGTAGCTGCTACAGCTGTGCCACTCTGTAAGCTCAAGGTCCCCCGATCTTTAATGGCTATTAACATTTTCGTACTTTCTGTGTCACCAAGGCATACAATAATGCTGATCGATAAACTTCAAGAATCCCCATCCAGATCCTCTTTCAATAAAGCCAATGAATTGTCTTTCTTAAGTAGAAGATTACAGGTCTTCTGTAAGCCAATCTATAACTTGATCTACAAAGCTTTTCATCGAAATATTTTCTTTTGATGATCTCTCTCTCTCTCTCTCTCTAGGTTATGAAAACGAAGTATTCTAGTCTCAAAGTTGAGCAATAAACTTGATGGATAATGAAGTGACCTCTTGCTGGTTTAAGCTAAGTTACAATCTCTGCCCCCACATAATTCACTAACCACACATATATATATCTTGTAGTGTCCAAAATTCAACTTTTTTTTCAAGATCTTTAGGTCCCAAATGTTCATGGTTTTGTTTGAGCCATTCAACTAGTATAAAATATCTAGATATTGCTTAGAACCACGTTGACATGTTGATTTTCATTGAAGGGTCTCAACAAAAGAAAATATTCTACTGCCACGAGTGAAAGATATGATCTCCACAATATTTTAATCAGATAATATGGATTTTGTTCACGACATACATCAATTCTATTAAATTGAATGAACACAGATGAATTTGGTAACGTAGATATATTTTTTAAAATCATATTCCAATTGTAAAAAACATCTTCAGTGAGATGTATTCATGAATAATTTCGCATAGTTTGGCTTGAAAGACTGAACAGACGTATTGGATTTCTTTCAACAGCATCGTCATCTGCGCCATGAATTCTCACAGAGGTTGCCCTAAACCTGCCATTAACTTTCAGATTCCAGACAAAAAAAAAAAAAACTTTATTAATTAAGCTGAAAATTAAATTAATAAATGGCCCCGTGAACTTTCAAAACTTTTGTGGCCGCCCTTCTTTAAGTAACCATTCAATTGGAAATTTGTTTTGATAAATAAATTATAGATTAATAAGAAATTAATTTTTTTTTTTTAGTTTTTCTAGATTTAATTTTTAATTTATTGTGGCTAATTAATAATTAATAATGATAGGAATTAATTCTTTAACCTCTTAACCTTTAAAATTCACTATAAAAATAAAAAGTGAAGAAAGAATTTAGCAAATAATTTTTTTTTATTTCTACACTCTTCCTCACCTCATATTCTAGAGTTTTCTTCTCATATTCTCGAGAGAAACTTAGTTTAACCATTGCCATTATGAACCAAATGCAGACTGGCACTGGAATTGACTGGCTACATTGATGGACAGAGCCAAAGACACAAAGGGACTACTCAGAACAGATAAAAGTACTTGTGTTGAAGGGGACCATTCCGAAGAAAATAACTAATCTTGGCACTAAGGGGACTAGTAAAGCTAATCAATCAGCCTTCAATCTTTTTGCAACATGTATATGTAAATATTGCCGCAAGAATCTCAAATATTGGTAGGAGTGGAACGAACCAGGCTAAATCTGCCATGTAATTGGAGCCATTGACATTGCTAACAACTCGAGCCATGTTGTTGTTTGTCAAGTCCTTCCCATTACCAACAAAACAAACAAGGTGTGGCTTTGAATTGCATGGGAATGGAATATTTGATGCCTCAAGAAAGCAAGATCATAAAAAAAAGAAGCCCACTTTATATTCAATCATATAGAGACTTGCAAACTCATCGCTCGTGCTTTACTGATGCTTATGTACTATCACTTTCTTTGCATATGAAGATTAAGCTATTGCTTGCATTCGAATAGTGGATGCAGTTGCAGTATTGTTATCAATCACTGAAATAAATCGGGCTAAACAACACAGCAACATTTGCTAGCATTAAAAGAATAACGACAGCATTGTCTAGATTCCAGCACTAGCTATTTTACAACGATGTTTCTGCATGCGGACCTGTAATGAAATCCACTTGGATAAGGTCCCCAAGGCCAATTTACATGTGCTCCTGGCTTTTGCCAGTAACATGCGGGATTATAAGAAATATAGCGACATCACACCCACAAGGTCCAAAAATACAGCAAAATTTCACGCTATTACTGGATTATTATGGCCAAGAATGCGGTGAGATAGATGCTTATCGATTAGAAGACCGAGAATCGAAGGCGAATAATAACTCATAATATTGAAGCATAGAATGTAGCTTGGAGAGTTGAGCTAAAGACTTAACAGTCGTTATATTGTAGTACGTAACACAGAGCGAAGAAGGGCAAACTATATGGCATATATCTAATTTCAGAACTTTACTAACATAAACAGAGAAAAAACGAGAAGACATACTTCTGTGAGAAAGAAATGCTCCTCTGAATCACAATGAAGTTTGATATTTACCCACTGCTACACTGGGCATGATCTTATAATGAGAAATCTGTTTTGGCATACAGAATTCACATTTATCTAGCCAATTTTAAGGAGAAAAGATTCACTTTCTTGCTCAATTATATTTCAGCCAACTTACTGTTAAATTGATTCCAAAAATAAATTGATTTTTCTGGATTTAACCGCCTAAAAAAAGATCCAAATCAAGAGAACTTTGGGACAAAACTGAGAAAGATTCATTAGCTACTTGGAAGAGATATTCAAGGAACCACACTGGAATACTATATTGCAGATGAGAGTGTGCTAATGACGTTATATAAAGCTTGACAGGTGAAGAACATATCAGAAGGCCATGGCTTTAAAGATTGTTCAGCAAGGTATGGCATGGTAGGTTATATCAAGGAGAGTCTTATAGTGGTTATTTTTAAGCCTTGATTTTGCATAAAAAACATATCTAAATCAAGGAAGAAAACATTTATTTGGTTTGATTTTGTGATTTAAAATGTTTCTACATATTGTAAATCTGGTTTTTGAGTGTTTTTTTTTTTATTATTTTAAAAGGGTTAAAAAAAAGTTTAGTGGGCTGGGAAACAATACGTCATCACTGTATTTTAAAAGAAAAAAATAAAAAAAACTCACGCACCTAGGCTGTTCCTAGCATGTTGGGGTTTTTTTGGCTCTTGTTTTGGGTACAGAAAAATAAATAAATTAAACTAGTTAGTTTCATGATCTGAATCACAAGTTTGACAAGTTAAAGCATAACATCCAGTCTATTGTTTCACTTTTTTTTTTTTGTTTAATGCACTTTGAATACCTCAATTTAAAATGAAAAAAAAAATATAATTTCGCCCTATATTATCAATGAACTATTTTTTAATTAACTTAAAATTTTTTAAAAATTTATTTCACCCTTTGTTATTAACGATTTACTTTTGCTATCTCGGTCTCATGCGTCTTTTATGTTTTTTTTTTTCTTTTTAAAAAATATTTCTTTAGAAAATATTATATTCGCTTTATTGTCATGCAAATGTATTAAATGAAAAATAATCTATGGAATAAAAAAAAACTTATCGAATTTGATGGCATGCATGACTTGCATTGAGAGCTTGGTTGGTTGACTCAAGTTCACTTGGGTTTCTTTAAAACAAAAATGAGTTTTTTTTTTTTTCTAATTTTATCCTTCAATATTAAATTAACTCAAGATTTAGGTTCTTAATTTGTTTATTTTTCAAGATTATACCCACAACTTCCGCACGTTAACCTGCAATGACCTAGATTGATGCAATGACCTATATTGATCCAATACGATTCATTTTCTATGTTAGATAAAAATATCGTCTAATTATATGCAACTATACCTAGATTTTTTTGTTTAATCATTTTTTTTTGCATAGTGCAAGCCAATGAGCTAGCCTAGCTAGGTGTTATTTTGGTGTAAATGAGTTTTATTTCATAAGAGTAATTTGACCTAGGTGTTTTTTCATTCTCTTTACTCAAGGAAGTAGATCTAACCACGAGAATCATTTTGGCTTCGGATTGATTTCAATTTTTTAGATGTTTTTGGATTTTTGGAGGTCATGAATAAGTTTATCAATGTGTTTATAATGTTTTTTAGGTGTTATGAGTTAAGAATGAGTTTTAAATTGAAAACAACTAACCCCTGATTTTCCAACAAATTATAGAAAGCAGGAGATGCATTGTTAGTTGTCTTTAAAAAAAAAATAATGATTTGCCCTTTTAACAAATTAGAAAATAAAAATAAAATAGGTCTAGATGTGCTCTCTGGGCTAAAAGACCCATATGGTTAGGCTCCTGTTTTTTTCTATTTTCTATTTGGTTTTAAAAAAAATGATAAAAAAAATCATTGAATCCATTTGAGTTCATTATTCGAGTAGCAGTTTGATGGTGTAGTATTTGTTTTTTTAAGGTTTTTCTGTGTCCCTCAATTTTAAAAAAATTATATAATTTCACCCTTTGTTATTGATGATTTATTTTTTTTTTTAACTCGAATCTAAAAGAATGCAATTTCACCTTTTATTGTTAATAATCTAACTTTGTTATCTCAACTCCACATGCCTATCATGATTTTTTTACTTTTACAAAATATATCATTTCACAAAAAAAAAAAAATCACGAGTCATGTAATTAAATGAGAAATAATCTTTGGAACAAAAAATTTATTGAATCGGGTTAAGTGCATAAATTTCATCGCGGGTTTGCGTAATTAACTCAAGTTCACTTTATTTTTTAATCAAATGTTATTTTTCATTGATTTATTCCTTCAAAGTTGATTTAATTTAGGATTAAGCATTTTTAATTTTTTTAAGATTATCCCTATAAATTTTATAGATAGCCTTGATTAACCACTTAAGATAAAACAAAAGTTTTATATTTTAATATTAAATTAAAATATCATCTTAGTCAAAATTAATTTTTTTTAAAAGACACGTAGACTCTCAAAAGAAATTTTACTATAACCTGCGGTGTAGCGTGGGACGATGTGCTAGTCATCCTCTAGAAAACAACAAATCCTTCCATACATTTCCTCTCTTTACAGTCCCCCAATAATTAGACCTTAAGCATGAGGTTGGATTTCCAATCCATTCTCATCCATTTCAAGATACAAACTTAAACACAAATCAAAATCTCCTTCAGCATGACACGCCTGAATTAAATTCAAATACATGATCATTTCTCAACTCCATATCTCTAAGCTTCTAAAATGTTTTCTGGGTTTTTCCCTCCTGACAATACCCTTTAATCATAGTATTATAAGTAACACCAGGTCCCATTTCTCCATAAGCTCAAGAACATGCTCAGCGGATTCGATCAACATCGAATTAACCAAACCATTAAGCAAAAAATTATGGGTGAACAAACTCGGTCGAGTCCTATTTTCCTTCATTCTACGACACCCCACCCCGTAACAACTACTCTATCATCCCTACACTACCAGAGCTCTTAATCAAAGAATTCACAACAGAAGCATTCATCAAAAGCCTCATTTCTCTAAACTTACAGAACACTGACTTTACATTATCTAAATCACCATTTATAGCTAAAACATCAGACAAAGAATCATAACACTGAAGATTATAAGTATATTTGTTTTGCTTACCAGCCCAATTAAAGAACTTTAAAGCAAGATCAAGTCTTTTGTGAAGTTCCATATATTTCAAAACAAAAGAAACAAAATTTGGTGATAACATGATCAAAAACTTGTTACAAAAAAGGTCCAATCCTGATTCCATATCCATAGAGCCATCTAATTAAAGACTCGAAATTTGGTGAACCCAAGGAGATGGTTTAAGGTTTTGAGGGGTTTCTGAGGCTATATCAGGGGGGTCATTAAAGGGCTCTGTCCATTCTGGTGAAGGCAGATAGCTGTTGTCAGTGAAAAACCACCTAGGATTGGAAGTGAAAATTTGTATGGGGAATTTTTTTGGAGGTTTGATGAAGACCCACGATTGTTGTAGGGTGGGAGAGGTGGAAAGGGGTGTAGGGTTATTGCGGAGTAGACGAGGTTACAATAGGATTTTTGGTTGTTGACTGTCGACTATTGAGTGAGAAACCATCAGAGGAAGAAATGGAAGATTTTTAACACAAGTAATTATTATATAAAATTATTTACGACAACTTTAACAGAAATGGTCCCATGGTCTAGTGGTCAGGACATTGGACTCTGAATCCAGTAACCCGAGTTCAAATCTCGGTGGGACCTTAAATGTTTTAACTAAAACTATTTTTGTGGGTTTGTTAATCCATTCAACTTGGTTTTTTTTTTTTTCATTTAAAAATATATTAATTTAATATTTTGTTTTGTTTTTTTGTGAGAATTTTGATATAATAATAATAATAAAAAAAAAATATTATTTTAATAAATTTCCAATTGAAAATCAGTTTTTAATAATACACTATCTATTTAGATTGCAAGTTGTGAATGATATAAATAAATTCTCCCAGTTGACACCTGTTTCTCTTGATTTTGATATGGCTATGATACTAAAGTTGTTTTATGGGAAAAAAGCCATTGATTTACTGGCTTTGAAACCGACTTTATACTTGTATTTAGGCTTCGTTTGTTTGCTAGAAATTAAATTTTTTTTAAAAAGTGAATTATTTTCTGATGTTTGGTAGTGTAATGGAACATAAGTTGGAAAACACTTTTCAATGTTTGGTTATATCGTGAAAAATGAGCTGGAAAATAACTTATTAATGTTTTATTTTTCTCAAGTTTATTAAAATAATGAGAAACAAATCTTACAAATTAAAAATTTGAATGAGAATGAAATTGAAAAAAATATAATTTCATAAATTATCTCAAATAAAATAAATAATAATCAAAATAATAGAGATCAAATCTAAATATAAAAAAAATTAAAGATAAAAAAATTAAAATAATAATAATTAACATTTCATAAATTATTTCAAATAAAATAAGTAACAATCAAAAGAATAAGGACCAAATTTGATACATAAAAAATTTCAATAAAAAAATGATAAGGGAAAAGCAAATAACAATTATAAAAAATGAGGACCAAAATTAATATAAAAATTAAATTTTAAGAGATGAAATTGAAAAATAAATATTTAAAACAAAAAATATATATAGCAATCAAAAGTTTGAGGATCAAATTTGATATAATCAGCAAATAATATGATATTTCTAAATTTTTCACAACTTCTAGAAAGTGTTTTCCGTCCAAATTTTTCAGGAAAACACTTTCCTAGAAACTAAGCTAAATTTTTCTTTGACTGGAAAGTGTTTTCCATTGACTAACTTTCTTAATGACAAACAAACACATGAAAGTTTGGAAAGTGATTTTCCGGAAAGTAAATTCCAGAAAACAAACATAGCCTTAGTTATCAACATTTTTCATTACATTTTGGATTTTTCTATTGGCTAATAAATTTAGCTAAATGTTTCTCTAGAACAAGTGAATAAAGGAAAAAATACATGATTAGTCGAGCATGATAACGATTAGTTCTGAGTAGTTAAATATGAGTATGTAACAACTAGATGAGAATTTGTCATAGACAAATTATATGAATGACCTAGTATATATATTTATGGACCAATAAGACAGGTTATACCAAGAAGAGGTTTGGTCATGTCAAGTGAGAATAACATCTTAAAAATAACCATAACTTTTGATTTGACTATTGGATCACACTCAGATTTTTACGAGTTTAGAGACTATTTTCTCTATAGCAGTTACTGCGTTACTACGTGAACTTTTGGATCTTTAAATATAAAAAATTTCATTAACCCCTTTGTTTTTGGCAGATTTTGTGATTTTTTTTTCTGGATTTCTTGCTTATTTTAAATTTTATGTTTTTTTTTCTTTGTAATTTTGAACCTTTGTTTTTGTTTTCTAATTGAATTGGAGTTTCTAGCTTATTTAAGATTTTATAAATCTTCTAAAAAGAAAAGACTTGATTATTATTAATTTAGAGAAAATAAACTTGTGAATTTAGAGTTATATATGGGCAACTCTTTTTGCAAATTAAAATATATGTTTTTTTATTTAATTGTTGTTTTCAAGTTAAACCTGCATCAATATGTTTTCAAATTTCCATCTTGTTTGATGTTTGACTGGCGTTGAACATTTGAACTTGTGATCGTGAAGAGCACAGGTTAATAGCCCACCTGAAAATGCCCTCCATATCAATTGAGACTACGAGCAAGAAATTTTTTTGAAGTTTGACAAACCTGTGAAATCTTATTGAATACATTTTTTATCGGGAAAAGAAAAACCTTGAACAGCTCAATGTACTCTAAATTAAAAGTCATTTGTTTCTAACAGTGCTAAAAGTAGCATGGACTTGCAGCAAAAAAGAATATTACAATGGAAAAGGTCCATTTTGGTGTCTTCATACCCTAATGTACCTCCAATGTTTTTCACCAGGGCAATTCTTAAGGTGCATTTATGCTTTGAGGTTAATGTTAAATAACTTCCCATCTGATTGATAGTTGTTCATCAATTTATTAATGTCTTGGTGATACTAAACTGTTTTTGCTGATCTGCTTGATAGGCAGGATGGAAGCTGTGGCCATTTTCTCATTTGATTACCTATGGTGTTATCCCTCTTGAACAAAGGCTTCTTTGGGTAGATTGTGTGGAGCTCATCTGGGTGACCGTACTCTCAATGTAAGCATCCATGGTCATTGACCAGCAAAAAACAGAAGTATTTAACGAGTAACTCCACTGTCTCAACAGTTTAGACTTGCAAGGTATTGACGCTAACACAATCCCATCTTCTGGAGAAAATCTTTCCAACCATTCAGGAGAAGATCATGCCATCTGATTGTATTACAGTTAATTATATACGTCTATCTAGGAACTGATTAATCCTAATTATAGTATAGTGTATATCCTGTAACAGCTACTTCCTTATTACTCTCACCTTCTGTTGTAAACATTTTCCTATATAATAATATTCCAACGCCATGTGCAAAGTGTGGTTGATAATTATTGGTTTACAAAACCTTTCACAAGAATGGCTATGAGTCTTTATCGTTTGTTTAATTTGCAACCGAGTTTTGTGACTTTTTATATATATATATTGCTCTATACTATTTATACGACGTGTGCATTCTTGGTGACTGATTGGCTGCACTGTGTAATAAACATTTGACATTAAAGGGTTCCAAAGTACCTGGGACCCCTGGCAAATACCATTGTGAACTCGAAAGGAGCATGTCTTTTTCTTACTGTTTGTGTAGCATTGCATGCCTTTCTTTGATTTCTTTTTCTGGTGATAACTTGTGAGCATTATCATAGTTTTGGTTGTTTTCTGATAATATTGTGCTATAGCCTTTCTTCCATGTCCTTCTATTTTGAAAATGCTTTGCTGATTCTCAATTTAACACTGAGTTATCTTTTCTGTTTGAAGTTATTCGAGTGAGAAATCAGGAGCTCGAATTTCTTAGGCAAACTCGAGCTCATCAAGCAGTGCTGATGAGGTACATAAAACTGAACTTCCCCTTTAAAATATCTTCATTTTGGAAGTCCATTGACTCTGACCGGTGGAACCCAAAACTTTACTTTTGTTTTCCTGGGCTTGGCATCTAGTAATTTAAACTATACTGTAGATTTGAGGAACTGTAATTTTGTACAGGTTCATGTTGGAATGCACTTGATTAGTTTCCTATATGCTGATATCACCTTTTCTCACCTTGTATAAATAAGTGAACTGGAAAATCATGTCCCAACAAGAAGGGTTGCGTATTGACTGTCAATAGGCTTAAAAATCATCTCAACTTGCAAGCATTTTCCAATGGCAATATGCACGTGGATAGGCCACTTAGTTCACAGACCAGCCTCTACCATAATTTTTCTGTTATAGTATTATTGTTTTAGGGTGAGGCTTAGAGCAACAGCAAAGATTGTTTCCTTGCAACCAGGATCCTGCAGGTTCAAACTACAGAAGCAGCCGCCTGCAAGTACAGCGGTAGGTTGCCTACGCCTAACCATTCAAATGACTGTTGCAATTCAAGGAGGCTCATGAAGAAATATGGAAATATATGCAGAGATTCTATGCAGGATGCAAGTGCGGAAATCCTCCATAGATCTTCTGCTAGGATCACTCTATGGAGAGATCCTCTGCTAGAATTCTTCATTCTATTTACTTCATGATTTCCATAATCTCCTCACATAAATCATGTATATATATATATATATATAGTAAGAATCAATGACATGTAATATGTGTAATGCCTATTTAAAGATAAGAATTTAAAGATAAGAACAATACATAGAAATGCAAGTTCAGTTTTTTTACATGGTATCAGAGCCTTCTACCCCTATGACATCTTCTTTCTCAGTTCAAACAATGTTCCCGCTTCTTCTCTTGAGATTTCACTCATAAAATCACATCTGCCTAATATCTCCATCAAGCTAGCTTCAAACAATTATCTTATGTGAAAAGCACATATTATTCCTGTTTTACGTGGCTATGGTCTTCTTGGATACGTCAAGGATGAAGTCCCCTGCCCTGAATCAACTATCATTGGTGAGAATGGTGAGTTGCAAACAAATCATGCTGCAGTAGTGTGGCTGCGCACTGATCAATTGATCCTTTGATGGATCAATAGTTCCCTATCTGATGGACTTTCTCAAGTCATCAATAATGAATTTTCGCATGATGCATCACAAGTATTAGAGACTCTTTATGGTACTCACACTCGAGATCGCATCCAACAAATCAAAGGCGAACTAGAGTCCCTGACAAAAGATACCTCTTCATGCATCGGGAAAGCTTTTTTTTTTGTGTAGAGATAGAAAGAAATTCTTGTATTGAGTTGTACATGGCGCTAAGTAAGAATAATCAAGACATGGTACAGAATCCTGCAAGATTGCTGTGTCTAGCTGAGACTAAGATGTTAACCATGGCTACAACAAATTATTTGTAAAGTAATCAATGTTCGTTGTTATGCTTGTATTCTTGTATATCATGACGTATCTCAAATCTCCTTGACAGTAAAAAATTAGAAAAAAAAAATCACCAGGACTATAACAGGAGCTTATGCTTCTACTCTTTGTAAGGTTGGTTTCTTGGAAGATTAATGTTAAACAACACATTAACCATCACCAGAAGTACACATTCATGCATTCTATTAGAAGATAAACTACAAGTTGCCTGAGATGGCAACAGGATTTGGGTTGAAACTGACACCGGAGTATCCGTTACTGATTTAAATAGAGTTGGGTTACTTGAATTTGGGTTAGCATTACATATAAAGGATGTTTTTGACAGATTGAATACATTCAAATTGATGTATTTGTTGGTTATAATTCTTTAGTTGCAGAACACAAGTGCATGCAAAACAGACGTACAGAAGAATTTGTAGAAGAATAATATTATTGATCTAAGAATACTCTTTAAATAGAGTTAGAGTTTTACTTGGAAACAAAGACAATTCAAAATTCAAAAACATTGCATAACAACATATCATATATGATCAGTGATTTATTCCTAAAATCTTGGTCTTCAGCAGAGATCTTCATTGACGAAATATATTCAACAGCAACAACACAACTTCCTGGTCTTCTGCAGCTTTCTAAGACATTTCATCAACACTCCTCTTTGTCTTAACAGCAGCAGATACCAAGCTTTCTTCGTAAATCTTCAAAACTTGCTTTTGGAAGAGCTTTTGTTAGAACATCTGCAATCTGGTCATTAGTTCTGCAATATAGCAGAGTAACTTCTTCTTCTTTCTGTGCTTCTCTTAGAAAATATAACTTGATTTTGAAATGCTTAGTTCTGCCATGAAACACAAGATTATTTGCAATAGAAATTGCAGCTTCATTGTCAACATAAATCTTTGTTGGTTCCAGTTGATTCATATGCAGATCAACAAGAATTTTCCTTATCCAAATAGCTTGATTGACAGCAGCAGTAGCTGCTGCATATTCAGCTTCAGCTGTGCTTTGAGCTACAATATCTTGCTTCCTTGAACACTAAGAGAACATGCCTGATCCAAAACTAAAACAGTAGCCTGAGGTGCTCTTCATGTCGTCCACAGAACCTGCCCAGTCACTATCAGAGTACCCATGCAGCATGAAATTCTGAAGATGAGAGTATTTTATTCCATAGCTTATTGTACCTTTGACGTATCTTACTATCCTTTTTGCAGCTTGAAGATGCAATTCACTTGCACAATGCATAAAACGTGACAGCAAGCTCACAGTAAATGCAATGTTTGATCTTGTAGCTGTAAGATACATTAAACATCCAATTAAACTTCTGTACTGACCTTCATCTGCTTTGTTTGTTCCATCATTCTTTCTGAATTTTTCCTTCAGATTCATAGGTGTGCTTGTGCTCTTGCAGCTTTCCATGTGAAATTTCTTCAATATCTCTTTAGCATATTTCTGTTGACATATGAAGATTCCATCATCACTTTGTTTCACCTCCATTCCAAGGAAGTAAGACATCAACCCAAGATCTGTCATCTCAAACACATCAAACATCTCTGCCTTGAATTCTTCAATTTGTGTCTTATTACTTCCTGTTACAAGTAAGTCATCAACATAAACAGATACAATAATTAAGTTTGCATCAGCTCCTTTTACATACAACATTGCCTCACTTAAACTTTTAACAAAGCCAAGTTTATGTAGATGATCATCAATTCTGCTATACCATGCTCTAGGAGCTTGTTTGAGGCCATACAAAGCCTTTTTCAGCAGGTAGACCTTCTCCTCTTGTCCCCTGACTTCAAAGCCTTTTGGTTGCTCTATGTAAATCTCCTCTTGCAGGTATCCATTTAAAAACGCAGACTTTACATCCAGCTGATAAACTTTCCAATTCTTTTGTGCAGCAACTGCAAGTAGTAATCTGATTGTGTCCAAGCGTGCTACTGGTGCAAACTTTTTTTGAAAAATCCACACCAAACACTTGAGCATAGCCCTTCACAACTAATCTGGCTTTGTATTTGTTTACAGAACCGTCTGTATTTTGTTTGGTTCTATAAACCCATTTGGCTCCTATGGCCTTCTTGTGTAAAGGCTTGTCCATCAGCACCCATGTATCATTCTTTTCAATCATTCTAAGTTCTTCTTGCATTGCTTCAATCCATTCACTCTTCTTTACTGCTTCTTCAAATTCTGCAGGTTCACATATAGCAATATTGCTACTTTCATAAATTTCAGCTAATGATCTTGTACCTTTTACTGGTTCATCGTCAATGTTGTCATTAATAATCTCCAAGATTGGAGATTCTTGCTTCACTGTTGATGATTCCAGCTTTTCTTCTGGTTGCTCCCATTTCCATTGCTTATCTTCCATAAAATTGACGTCTCTACTTACCAG
>VJNQ02000542.1:0-76303 GCA_007827005.2 Populus simonii
GCTTTTGGTTTATGTTATGTGGAAAGAAAATTTAAATCCACATTGCTCTTTAAGAGCCTAATAATGAAAATAAAAATATGACTTAATTTATGAAAAAAGCAAACTATTTTGGCAAGTTATTCCTTCTGAAAACCTCTCTCTTTAAAAGAGTTGAATGCTAGTATTTTTAAACTGTTGGACACTATTATCATATCATTACTACTCTCAATGTTTAACTTGATCCTGTAAATTTCCATGATTTTTCTATTCATTTTTGCTCTCATGAGCTTTCGCTTAATAGCATCAAGGTTTCAATCTAACCCATAGCCAATATGTCTAAACATATTGTTCAAGGTTCCAAGCTATTCACAAACACTATGCAGTCATATTCATAAAAGGTTTTGATAAAACCTTTTTGGAAGATGAATAAATTTTGTTGAAAAAACATAAATTCCAAGATAAATGAATTTGGCTTAACCTTAAATCTATGTTAGAGATATAAATGAATTTGCCTTGAAAGATGAAGAGTTTTACTTAAATAAAGTTCATGAATAGTTAAATAAATTGTAAATCTTTTTTAGACTATGCATGAATTAGCATTGAATTACTTTTAATACTTGTATGAGAATGATGTAGTGAACATAATTTGATGAATAAAAAGAATTGTCTTTCTTTTAAAAAAAATGAAAGCCTATAATTGAATATTCTAGGAATTGCTTCCAAAAGGTTCAAGGAACATTGAGCCTTTTTGAAAGATAAATGAATTTGATTGAATATTAAACCAATTTTAAAATATGAACGAACTTCGTTAACCATTGAACCTATGATGGATAAATTTGTTTTGAAATACAAAGAGTTTCACTTAAATAAATTTTTGCATAGTCTAAAAAAAACTTAAAGTCTTTAAATTTTTCATGAACTTATTAGAATAAAACTATTCCTCTTTCAAGGAAAATCCATTCATTTCTCAAATATAGGTTCAATGTTCAACCAAATTCATTCATCTTTCAGAAGTGATTCAATGTTCCGACCAAATTCATTAATCTTCCAAGAAAGATCAATGTTCAACACTTCCCTTTGAAACTTTTGGAAGCAATCCTTAGAACATCCAATTATTGTAGTTTCATATGTTCTTCACTTCCTTGAAATTCAAAGTGTTCAAGATGAGCAAAGTAGATTTCCTCCTCTAACCAACCATTTAAAAAAGTAAACTTGACATCTAGGTGTAGGATTTCCCATTTCCAATGAGAATTTTAGAATAACTTCTTACAACCAGTCTTGCTTTCAGCTTCTTTAAAGATCCATCGTGATTCACTTTAATCCCGTTACATTAATAATCTTTTTTTTCCTTTAATTTTCTCTAAGCTCCCAAGTTTGATTTTTCCAATGAGTTGGAAGACCAATTAGAAGTCTTATAGTGTTCGGTCATGTTATAGATGCAAAGGTTTCAATTTATTAATTATAGGCATTTGAGAAAAACCTTTTACAACCAATCTTTGTTTTAACTTCTTTGAAGATCCATCATGATTCATTTAATCTTGTTACACCAATGATCGTTTGCCTTCAATTTTATCTAAGCTCCCAAGTTTGATTCTCCTTAATCATATAGATATCTTCTTGCATTACAACTCTTCAACTATCATACTTGCTTGGTTCTAACATAACACTACTATATCTTTGATAAATTTCTTGAAGAGGCTTGGTACCTATTGCTTATTTATTATCATCAATTGCTTATTCAACATCAAGAACTTCAATTACGACATGATTATCTTTAATCTTAAAAGTCTAGACTCTTTCTAAATTTATTTATTTTCCCTATTTTCAGGTAGTTATTTCATCAAATATTATATCTCTACTAATAAAATATTCTTAGTTCTTAGATTATAGATTTTAAACCCTTAACTTGACTGTTATCCTGATAAACTTAGTTTTTTTTATAGCTTTTCATCAATCTTACTCTTCCTCTTTTTTTTTAGCTTTTCATCAAACTTACTCTTCCTCACTTTAGATATGTTAGCATAAAAAATACAATCAAACATTGTTACATATTTAAGTATTGATTTCATTCCATTCCAAACTTCAATTCGAGTTATATCTTTTAGTACTTTTATTGACTATTTGTTGATCAAATACATAGTTATGTTTGTAGTTTCAGCACACAAATACTTGGGCATATTCTTCTCAACTAACCTATGTCTTTTATTGTTAATTATTCCATTAACTAGCGTTTTGCCATTGGTAGAATCAATTTTTTTGAATATATAAAAAACAAATGTCAAGATTGTGGGAGATTTTTAAGTAGTGTCATTAAACCTGACAACTTGGACAATCAATAACAATATGGTTTGAATTTAAAAAAAAATGCAAGATGACAAAAAATCCTTTTGAAAGGCAAATCAAAACCAATTAATTGTAAATTAACCAAATAAAACATATCATGAAAATCAATTCAAAATTAACAAAATGCTTAAAAAAATTAGTATGACATTATATATATATATATTATATAATATATATATATATATATATATATATATAGACGAAATCATATCTGATTGACCTAAGCTTTATGGCCTATCATGTCAAGCCCACGATTTGGGTTATGGAATCCATTGGGTTTAATATTATATTTTTAATTTTTTAAATCTAAATAAAGGATAAAAGGCTAAAGGATAAAGCTGGAAGAAACAAATTAAAGGAAAGGAAATTAGTAGAATGACTTTATTTTTTGAAAAAAGTATTGACTCGTTGACATATTAAAGCAGGATAAGTCAACCCAGGCTAACTTGTTAAACTCATGACTCAGATCATAAAACCATGACAATCATGTAAAAATAAATTTTGAACAAATTAATCCCACAAGAAAACAAACAAAACACGTTGACAAATTCAAAATAAACTAAATGCTTGAAATTTATTTTCAATATGGCATATTTTAAAATATATATATATATATATATATATATATATATATATATATTGAAATGACAATATATTAGATTAACTTAGATATTATAGTTTATCCCGTTAAACTTGCGACTTGGGTCAGGGCTCAACCAGGTTTAATAGAAAAAATTTAAAATTTATTTTTTACCTAAATATAAAATTAAAAAATTAAAAAAGCCAAGTACACCTGGGTCTTTAAAAAAGCATCAAGGTTTGTGGCCCTTCCAACCTAGGCCCACATGTTCGGGTTTAGTTTTATTTTTATTTTTATCTTTGTAAGGAATGATTATTTATTAACAGAAAATTAAGAGAACCAAACTGAACTTTTTATATGAAATTCGAAGTTACTGTCTATTTCCTCCTTTTTTTCACATTGCTCATTTGTCTTTTAATTTAACCCTCTCTTAAAGAATAAGAAGCAGTTGGGTTTCAATATGGGCTAAGAAAATGCAATTGAGGAAAAGAAAGTTTGCGGACCAAAATAAAAATTCAGAGAAAGTGAATTTTTCTAGTCCACAATGAAATGTGAGAGAATGCATATTTAAACATGCACGGTGAAATGTCCACACCTCTTAGTTTATTTTGTAATTTTGACTTGTGTTATTGAAAAAAAAAACGTAAAGTTACAAATATATCCCCAACCTATATAGGTGATAACAAATCAATCCTAAGAAATTTCATAGTTCCCCTAACATAGTTTATTCTATGAAACCATATACTGGAGATTGCTAAAATTAATATTTACAAGACAATGCTTAGAGGTAAAATCCTGAAGTTTCCTCTAAATATGTGTTAATTTAAGTATGTGAGATATATAAAGGATATAATAGCTTAAATGCAAATACGGTAAAAATATGTAAAAACAAAGGAAATAAATATAAAAGATAGATTGATAAATTCACCCCAAAGAAAAAACAACTTGAAAAATTTGAGCAACGAACAAAAATGGCAATGTGGAGATACGAAGGCAGTAACGAGTGCAATTTGGTAATAATGGCTAGTTAAACAAACCTTTGATGCATACATGTTACTGGACATAAACCTACGATAAACACCTTCATTTGTTGAGAGCAAGGAAGCTTACATAACACATACAACCTAATATGATACTCCTACAACAAACATGGTTAAAAGGATGAGTCTTTAATTTGTGATTTTGCATGATTTTGGGCCATAGAATACAAAAATAGAAACAATACCAACAACTAAAATTCATAGAACATTACCAATGGAATCATGGATGGTAATTGCACTTTAGAAAACTTATCATCAGTGATTTTAATTTTGTTAATAACTTCATCGATAATAAAATCATTAATAGAGTTTTGGATGGGAAAAACGAACAAAACAAATCTTTCAGCATCATTTTATTGGTAATATCATCGGTGATTTATTTCATATTATCAATGAAATTAACTCATCAATGATTTACATACTGGTAGTGGCATTTATTGTAATTTTTAACTCTTTGAAACTCTATGAAAAACTTAATATTCGATGATTCCATTTGTAATGATCAATGGTAATTCATGTAATTTTTTTTCAACTTTCTGAAATTTTTTGATGGACTTAGTTCGAAAAATTTAAAGAAATAAAACTAAAATAAAAACCTAATATTTATTACAAATTTAAAAATCATTGGTTTGAATACAATTAATCTAGAGGACAAAAGCTAAAGGAAGAAGCGACAAATCTTCACTAGGACTAGGTGGGCGAGGAGGTGGACCACTTATACCACTGATGTTTGACAACAACTCCATATACAATCACCCAAGTTTGATCGTCTCATTACTAAGTCGTTATGTCTCAACAGTAAGCTAGGTCGTCTGAACTTTCACTTTTTATCATACAATCGCCTGCAACTTTGAACAATGGGAGCTCAAACTCGATTGGGAGGAACTAACAGTTAATACATTATGTCTCGTCTACATATCCTTAACCGTAATGCTTGAGATACTGTAAACCGGATTTTTATTTAGTCTACCAGACGATCCATCAACCAACTACAAATCCAAATCAAGGTTTGGATAGGTTGAAGGATCATCTCTGTATCTTTCCTACAATTCAGTGGTAAATGTATCCAAAAACAAATCAGTCAGATAATTTTAAAAAAATAATAACTTAAAAAAATTTGTTAAAATCCAACTTACCATGAACTTTTGAGCTTGGCTATCCACGAGTTATTGCACCCCTTTTCAACGATTATCATTTCACATGTGAGTTTCTATAAAAAGCTTCTTTGGTCTTGGTTCGCGTTTAAGAACTATAGCATGCAAAAAGAAGTTGTTGTTAGTTAAACATTTTCATATAAAATAATAATTTAAAAAAATAGATGTAATAAAAAAAAAGAATCTTACCACTCGTTTTCCATGCAAAACGAACAATATGGATCCACTAGTACGCATGGTTATTGAACCATAAATCGCTTTTTTCTGGTTCTTCATACCGGACTGCGATCGCCGCGTGAAATGTTAAGACACCACATGCTGGATATAAGCTTTCCATATAGCCTTTGAGACATCCAGAGGTCCCTCCACACAATCATATCTCCTTATCCTAAAAGACCTCTCTCTTTAGCATGTTTTTTTCTTTTGCATCTCATACCATAAATCACTTAACCTATATGGTAGAAATAAATTACCGATTAAGATTATGAAAATAAAATTTTAACATTTGTATAAAAAATAAAATTTTGAATTCAATTTTACCTAATTGTACCATGATTTTTCCAAACCCGTCTAGCAACAGCGTTGTTAGCTCTATTCTAGTAAAAGTTTTCCTTACACGTCAAATTTGTAAAAGCAATATGTTCATTAAAATTGAAAAAAAAATACTAACCAAGTTAAAATAATAATTATTATTATTATTACTACTACTACTACTACACTATTATACTAACATTGAACTTTTCAAACCATGCATCAATCATAGGTTTCTATTAATTAGGATTTTTGAAAACTTGACTTCACTGAAACAATTGCACTTCTATCGACAATTTCATTACCGATGTTATTGTGCAAGCAACCTCTATATTTGTAAACTAGAAATTTCATTCCTTAATTCTAATTAACTATTAAAAATTATTCATTTTTGTTTATTTTTCAATCTTGCAATAAAGGAAAACACACTTACGTTGAGTATTCAGTTAGTATTTACATTCTTTCTGTAATTCATCAGTATAAAATAATTTTTACTTATAAGTGTTCTTATTTTCCTTACCTATCCAACCTGAAACTACAGTAAAATCATAATATGATACGAACCCTAACGGAACTTAATAGAATTTGTAAACCCAAGATCTATCTAATACAAGTTTGAGTATGAAGTTGGGCTTATCACAATGAAAGACTTGCTCCAAAGCAACAAGACTATAAATCACTAAATCACAATGCCTATACCTAGAGATGAGCAAAAAAGTATAAAATTGCTAGCAAAGATTGGTCAATTCCTTAAAGAGTTAAAGTTCAGTCAAGAACCAAGAGAGGCAATATTTATATTCTGCAAAAAAAAAAATTGTTCTTTAAATATTCTTCACAAACAATACTTATACTATAAAGTTAAGTAACCCTAGTATCTATAATGGGTCACATATAAACCTGATTTAAATAATACCCAAACCAAACTAAAACTAACCCAAACTAATTAAAATAAATAAAATAAACAAGTTTGAAACTCAACAAGTGTTTCCATACAAAACAAAGATAGATTAATAGTCCAACTGATTCAAATAAGACAAGGTTCGTCTCTTTTGTAATATGTTGGCAGCATCAATGCCCAACTTTAAACAAATAGTTTTCTCTTGTCTTAATGAATTAGAAGGCATTCTATATATCATTAGAAAGGTATGGAAGTCTAGTTTCCAGCCTAACTAGAATTGCATCAAACTTCAACATGTAGCTCTAGTTATGATTAAAACAGTAACGAAAGGTTGAACTCTCCAATTTGAGTCTTACATTAAAGTCAATTTCATTGTCAATGAACTAGAAAGATTACATTAAAGTCAATTTTATTACACATTGATGTTTTACAATTTAATTGAATTGTCTTCTTCTTCTTCTTCTTCTTCTTCTTCTTCTTCTTCTTTAATTTCATCATCGTCGTGTCCATCGTAATCTTTGTCATTGAATTGATGCTCGTCGATATTATCACCTTCATCAACTTTTGTATGTCCACTGGTTCTCATTATATCATTTAACCCTCAACATCAACATCAACAAAAATATTCTCAGTAACACAAAAATTTTAATTTTCTTCTAAGTCGTTAGACAGAATAACTCGATATGCATCAATTAATTCATCAATTTGATCGATATTATCTCTTATATTTACTTCATCATTACCTTCCTAAATAACTTGAACACGACCCTTGGGTGTGGTTTTCACTATAGATAATCAATCAACCCTAGACGATCTTTTCTAAACAAAGGAGTGTATGTGTAATAAACTTATTGGCATTGCTTAGCAAAAACAAAGACATAGTCGACATTGCGAAGTCTAGCTTTTGTATTAATTTCGACCAAACCATGGTGATAAAGTACTCTAATTCCTCTATCGGTGGTATTATACCAATGACATTTGAATAAAAAAAAACTTTATTAAACTTGTTATGATATTGCAATTCAATAACCTCTTCAAACTTTCTAATAATCAACTTCAAACTTATTAGAAGTTAATCTCTTAACACAAATTCCACTATTATAGGTTTTTCTATACTGACCATACTCTTCAGTATAAAAGACATATTCATTAACAAAATACTCATTATAACACTTGGCCTTTCTTTCACGATCAAAACATAATAAATTCAAATTATCACCAGCATCCCTCCCATTTAATAAAATCGGTACATGATTAGAACCATTAATAGTACAAGAGAAAGGTTTAATGAAATTAATTATTATGAGATATAAGACTTATTAAGCGGTCCTTGCATATGTTCTAAACCACGTTGCAAAAACTTCTTCTTACCAGATTGAAAACCATACACAATGCTTCTGTGAAATGAGACCATATCATACAATTCTTCAACCAATGGTAACAGCGGTGCAACATCTCTTTCAACTTTACCTACAAAGAACTCCTCTCTTCTTTTTCTATAATTGTGGATGATTGGCAATTAAAACCATCGATAGCAATAAAAAAAAAGATATTTACCACCATTTGTTAAGGTAAAGGCCTTGTTATTTTCCATACAATATAGACATGATAATTTCCATGCGTGCTCCAGCTAGAAACCATCACATACACCAGAAAATCATTGATAGTCCATAACAAAGCTACCTTCACTTGAAAATTTTGTTTCCTCAAGACATCATACGTCAAAGTCTTAGATGACCATAATGACTTCAACTCATTAATCAACGATTGAAGATAACATACATACATACATATATGGACTATTAGAACCAAGTATGACCATATAGAAGAACATGAACTTTAGCCTCATGCGCATCTCTTGTACCAAGTTAAAACCGTGAGTATCACCGGCCAACAAGAATATGGTGCAACAAATTACCTGAGCAGATTGAATCTATATGTACATAACCCAATATGTATGTTATATAATTCCATTAAAAACTGAGGATGTATCTTATTAAAATATTTCAGGCTACACCATTGAAAAGGTGCATTATGACTCAGTTCATCGTATCATGTGAATGATGTCATGTCATGCGCTCAGAAATCATCGGAGACATGAACAACCTTTGCAATCCAGGAGTGCTTGAGAAGTATCTCATTTTTCTTTATGTAACAACAATTTTACCCCTGTCAGTTCTAGGTTTATATTGAGCATGCCCATAGGTTCTACACTGAGTCAAATCTGTATTTTTTAGGTAGTACAACATGCAGAGGTTTGGACATATTTCAATTTTCTGGTATCCTACGCCAAAGGGTTTCATCATGGATTTAGCAACATGAAAGTTCTCTTTCAGCCTATACCCTTCAAGTAAAATGCTTCTCGCTCATTTGATGATTATATCATAACTGGCCTCGTTCAGCTCATAATCTGACTTAATGGTGAACATCAGTGCAACGACCAATGATTTACTATAATTTGTGCATCATCTCATAATGGGTCGTTAGAATCTTTCAAAATATCAAAAAACATGGTTATGGTTGTATTTGGTTCTTCATTTATGATTGAACATTCACCTACATCATCTTGATTCATTTACATTGCATCCATAATCATATTCTTATAATAATTACTATTATCATCTACAACTCTATGCATGTTATTAGAACTAGAAGTTGACTCAATAACTCTTTCTACCATAGTCTTATAAGGAACATATGGTTCCCTGTGTGCAAACCAACACAAGTATTTATCCATGAACCTTTTTTGTAGAAAATACATCGTAACAATATCTGATGAAGAAACTTTTTATTTTTACACCTCTTACATGTACATGTAATACTGCCTCCACTAATATTTTTTGGATTAGATAATGTGTATTTAATAAAACCTCCAACCCCATTATGATAACCAATCTTGTGCAACCCTTCGGATGAAACTCGACACATCCAAGAATGATCATCTATTACTTATATGAAACCTATATAAAATATTATCGACAACATGTTTTAATTAATAATATGAACTAAACAAATTATCAGTAGCAATTATTAGTTTAACTCAAACTTATTCAATCTATTTTTATAGTACTCTTAAATCATTAATAATTTCTACAAAAAAACAAATTCCTCCACATTTATCAAAATTTTCAACTTGACAATAAAATTAATAAAATATGAAACATACCCATTAAATAAGACATTATTTATTTTATTACAGAACACATAATCACATAATCAAACTCAATTTCATAAAATTACAAACAATATAATTTTTCAAAATCTCAAACAAACTCTACATTCATAAATAATGGATTTATACAACAAATATCCATAGAAAAAAGCTATAAAACAAGTAATACATACATGCTATATAAAAATGCTAAAAAATTAACATTTTCAAAATGGACTACAACAAAAAAATGAGTGGTTTTACTTACTTAGTGTAGCGACTTTTAAAAAACAAATTGAACCATAACAAGGATGTTGACAGATTGAGTGTTAGGATGATCAGATTTGTGATGATAAAAGTTTGATTTGTGATAAAATATGGAGCTGATGTGTGTTGTTTTCTGTATAATAATAATAATAATAATAATAATAATAATAATAAAAGAAATGGGAGGAGATAAGGGTTTGGTTGTCATATTATCAACGAATTCACTAATAGATATTAGTAAGAGATATATTTTGCCTTAATTTCATTAATAGTAATGACATGTCCTTTCTCTTTGTCTTTCTTTCTTTTCATTCTTTCATTTTCAATTATATAATTCTCTTAATGTTTAATATACACTCTTAGAAACTTTCTGTTAATAAACACCAATGAACATAGCAAAGAAATATTCCGTAGGTAAACATCACCGTAACGTAAATTACAGAAGAGTTTTGTTTTGTTTGACAATTTGCTGATGGTTGAAGAGATACCCAAAAGGAGTCCAGGCTAGCAAATAATAAAAGAAGAGAAGTGGGGCATGATGGGGCAGCTGTCTCCGACATCTTTGACGGGAAAGTCATCATCCATCCAACCCTAACCAGGCAACCCCACACTCTTTCTCTCTCTCTCTAAAACCCTACACAGTGCGCCTGTCATATTATTGGGTATAGTAGGCATCACCGTATTTTTAGTTTTCTTTTTTCTTTTTCTTTCTATGAATTGAAGAGGTAGCAAACAGACTATACGATGCTTTCTTTCTCGCACAAGAGTAGAGACTGGCAAGCAGTGTACTTTCTTTCTTTCTTTCTCTCGTTTGTAGGCGCAGGGAGAAGCTACAGAGGTGTGGGTGAGTGTGCGAGTGACTGACTCATACACATGCATGTCTCGCAGCTTTACCTCCTTCGCACTTTCTTGCTGGCCCCATTGCCTGCTCTTTTTTTTTTTTTTAGAAATTGTTGCGCTAACAATTAATTATAAAATCTTATAAATTATTAAATTTATTCAGACCATTAATTCTATAATTTATTAATGTGAATAAAATATAATAATTAATAAGAAGTCAGTTATAAACTGATTTGAATAAATTTGATGATATGTAAAACTTTTAATTGATTGCGTTCATAATCTTAGATATAATCGGCTAAATTCGCCAAACAATTTCTTGGCAAAAATGTTTTTTTTGTTGGTACAACATAAATATTATGGTTATAATGTTAATAAAATAATAAATATTTTGTTGGTACACTCATGATCATCATCGTCTTTCTCAAGTTCTCTTGTATCCATCTGTGTTTTTTCCTTGGGATCCTCTGACAGCGTATTATCATGACTATTATTATTAAACTTGGTTTACCCTGATGGATTAATTTAGAATCAAGTTAGTTTAAGATATTATCTAGATTTATTTTTAAATTAAATTAGATAAGAGTTAATCCAATTAAATATGATTAATTTGATAGACTAATTTGGTTCATAAAAACCTAATTTGATTTAAAAATAATAAAATTAAAATAATATTTTTTAAAATTAATTAATTCAAGTTAATATACATAAAAAGCTTTAAATTTTGCTCAAGACAACGTTCCCTTCTTGGAAGATGGGGAGATAAAGGCCATTGGGCTAGTATCCAAAATAGCCCTTTAAATATTTGAGGTTTTTAAATCAACACAATAAATTAAAAATATTGGTGAAATAGTATGATTTGAAAATAAATTAGTAAAATAGCACAATTCCATATATCGCAATTGAAAAACATAATATTTATAACTTGTTGTTATTTAAAATAGCAATATTTTAAAAAATATATATAAAATAGGCAAGAGAGAAGAGATAAAAAATAAAAAAATAGATTTTGGATGGACACCAAAGTTTTGATTATAACACTACCACTACTATTATAAAGATTTTGACAAAACAAAATCAATAACATTAAGAAAGGTTTTCAATAGTAACCTAAGTGGGCCACACTTGCCTCAAATACAAGTGAGTTACCCGCTATCTTTGAGCAACAAGTGTAGCACGCTTGAGTTACCATTTGTAACTTTTGTTTGTATCTTTAAATTTATCTCGTCGAGATCCTTTCGACAATACCAATAATGTCGTAATCAGAGTTTCAAGGGGCTTTCGAGATATATTTCTTTTCTCTCTCTCTCCTATCTATTCATAATTTATTTTAAAAATTACTATTCTTAATAGTATAAATATCATGTTTTTCAATAGAAACATATATTAACTATATTATTTTATCAATATTTATTACATGTACTATTTTGTCCATTCTTTTCAAACTTATATTATTTAACCAATATTTCTATATAAAAAATAAATAAAAAAATGCTAGTCAACAAAAATAGCCACCTTTGGGGCAGATTCTTCCAGATATTACCCTTGAGATTCTAACCTTTGTGGCTCCATGAACTTGGTGTTAATTATTTCACCTATTGGCCATTGGATCGATATGGTGTGACTTATCCCAACCATTTTGCTGTCCACATTGGTTGGCAATTGGACACTCAAATCTTCAAAAGCCTCATTAACAATGGGCTGAAGATGCAGTAGTGAGTCTAGCTTTCCCACCCTAACGTAATAAGAGAAACAAGAAAACGCTTGGACTCCTACAACAAAAAAACGGATAAAAGAAGGGGGCAAGAACAGCAGGAGATTCCAGCAAAAACAAGAAAAATTGCTCTAGAGAGTAGAGATACTTGAATCGACATTATCAGACTAGTTATCAACACAAGATGTTAACGATGGATAGATATCATTAAGTAGTTAACCTAATCTAAAGCATTTAAACACTGGAAATGGTGCTCTAAAGACAGGCACCAAATTAGCAACCAAGTGCTCCTGCTTTCCCAAAAATGAGATGAGATTTAACATCAGGCCTCGCCCTTCCTGTTCTTCTAGAAAACATTGTGCATACCAAAAACCCTCAAAGCAAACGAGATGAGTTTAACTTGTACAACATAAACTGTTCTACTAGCACATGTCTTCATGATAAAGATGAAGTCCAAGACCAAAGCGTGCACAGGCTCTACGAAATGCCATTGCTTCTGCCTTTTGCACAGGATCTCCAAAACCTATCTCATCCAAAGCGGCAGTTCCAGTCGACTCCCTGTATAGCTGGTGGAATTAAAAAAGAGTGAGTTAACAGGAGATCAATGTTAGCAATTCTCTTCAATTCACGCAACTGAACTCAATGGAAATATAACTATTAGTAGTGTGGGAAAAGATGGCTTTCAGAAGGAGATAAATTTTATAAATTCTCGACATGCATATAAAAGTTGGACAAAAGCGGGTCATGGCTGATTAAAGGATCATGTAAAGAAATCCACTTAAGTGGACATCTAAACATTTTAACGATTGTTGCAATACCATTTTACCAGATTTCAGGAGAGGGGGAGGGAGGAAAATGCAGTAAAAATATAACAAAGAAATATACATATTTTACAAGTTCTTACCTTCCCCATCATGTAAAATTGATTTTATCTTCAATTGAAACATAATAACAATCAACTTACCAATCAGTGAACATCTTCCCAAGTCTCACTATTCATAATAGTTAAAAACTGCCTAATAAAGCATCTCCTATAGCAGAAACCTTTGTGCTCCATATTTCAGTAAATAACAGCGCGCAAATTAGATATTTATTCCAAAAATTAAGTGAAACGAACCTCACATTTCATAGCAAATCAGTTACAATTTTTCGTGACTACTAACAACTACATCAATGTTCCAAAGTACCAATCTAGCCACCAACAATCTGAAAGGCTGAACTATTTTCACTTTCACTTTTATTTTATTTGTTTTCCCTATTTTTACTTTTAAAGAATTTTTTTTTTTTTTTTTGTAAGATATGTTAAGCTTCATTCATTAAATTGAAATCTGTAGTCTGCCTCGAACCCTATCTTCAGTTAGCACGCTATTCAATCAACAAGGACAGTTGCTCAAGTTGGAAACACAGCAGATGTATAGCATTCCACGTAAAGAAGGCAAATTATCAAATCACAACTTTCAGAATTTCTCTAGAAATTCAACTTCAGTTAACAAAGGTACTATACCTTAACTGGAAAAGTATATCTCAGACACGGAGTTTTAGACCCCAAAATTTCTAATGTTGTTCTTTATTTTTTACTCTTTCACCAAACCGTTAGGTTCTGTTAAGAATAAGCCACTTTTGAAAAACATCAAACTGAAGAACTAAGAAGATCAATAAGAGAAATCTCCCATTTCATGAGCTGTCCTATTAGCTGTGTTGTCTACTCTTTCATCAGAGAAATGCAGCGTCAATGGAGTTCTTAACACTCAAGACTTTCTTTTCTTAATGACACATTTTGCCTACCTTAGTTGAAAAAGTCCCCCCTTACCTCTCAAGCAAAAAATATGAAATAAGGTCACCTCGAGTAAAAAGTATCAACCAGTCTGCTCAGGAATGCACATCTTCTTGCTCTCAATTTTATTAGCCTTAATGCCTTTCACAACTACTCCCTCTGGTTTAGGCATCAGAGTTCGATTAAGACACGACTACAACATGCCAAAAGATTATGAGCATATATTAAGCAATCTTTCCAGGGAACCATTAAAGTCAATGTATCATGTCATGATTTCCAACTCCAGGGCCAGAAAGCAGTGATAAGGCAAGTGTGAGGCATCACAACTCAAGAAATCAGTCAGCCTATGCTGGCCGTGAGAAAATGGCTATAGAAATTGAGCATACCATACACTAAAAACCACAAACAAAACGTGGGTAAAGCAAGAAAGATACCTCAGCATCAGTCCCATAGAGAGTGACACGGTAAACAACAGATACAGACTTGCTATCAGGTGAATAAGTGATGTTCCGAACCTCACCAGACCATTCTGTATTAGGTAAAGAAAGTAAATGTTAGGCTTGGATATCAAGTTCAAATATAATCATCAGTAAATGATACAAACTTGTGTAATGTGTGTATTAAATCTTAGCATACCTGGAGCATGTAAATTCATAATCCTGTTAACAAGATGCCTAATAAAAACAATAGAAAACGACAATAAATAACAATAAAATCAGCCAATAGCCTTCTAAATCATTATAATTAGAGATTGTTTCTTTTTTTTTTTTCAAATTGATTTTCAGCTGAAAAAATATAAATTAATATTTTTTATATTTTTTGTAATTTTAATAAACTGATATAAAAAATACAAAAAAAAAATCAATTTTCAATTAAAAATATATTAAAATAACATTTTTTTTATCTTTTATAATAACAATTCAAAAAAAAATAAAAAAATAAAAATAAAACAAGACCTCGCCGCAAAACCTACCAAACAGGGCCTTGGATTCTGTTCAAGAAAGTCAAAATGAGATTGTACGATTAAAACAAAATAACCCATTACCCAAATACTACACTTTTTTCATCTTTATACATCATAAGCCTAAAAACCCCATTTTTTTTCAGGAAAAAAAGGTTGAAATCAAAACATATGGGTGCATATACAGGTAAAGAGAGGAAGTAATTACCAAGGAACATATTTGATCGAAAACCCATTATCAACACGCTGACTAACAAGAGTATCAGGGACCTTTTTGTTGAGTTCTTTGAGTATTTCAGAGAGTGGCCTACTTATTCCTGAAGTGGGTACAGAATCGTTTTCAGCGTTGTCATCTATGTCACTTAGCTTCTCTGTTGCTGTGTTTTTGTTTCTGGCACCAAAAGCAGAAGACTTGGTAGAGTAGTTGAGAGAAGATAAGAAAAGGAGTGATTGTTTCAAAGGAGAGCTGGATAGTGGGTTTAGCGTGAGGAATTTCCTCGTAGACATTGCTGCCATTTTTTAGCGAGAGAGGGAGACAGAGAGAGGAAGGGCAAAGATCTGTAGAAGCCAAACCCTCTTTTGTATGTGGTTTTGTTGGATTCGAGACAGGGCTCTGCTTTTTCTCAGGGTAGTCCTTTGTACTGCATGCCTGTATGGGCTTCTTATGGGTTTTGAAATTGATTGATTTTTGGAAAACTACATCGTTTTCTTAGTTTTTCTCCCACTCTTCAAGTATTTCTCATTTTGTGTTATGTCTATTCATTTGTTTTTAAATTAATAGATTTTTATCATAGTTTACTCATTAAATTGCATTTGATTAATGTTTGACGATTAAAAACAAATATAAAAGAAAAAAAATATGATTATAAAAAAAAAGATAAAAATATAAAATCAATATATCTCTATTATAATTTAAAATTTTTTTATTTCAAAAAATATATATATATACATATATATATATATATATGAGGTATCTGAATGAAGATCCTAATATGTCGTTGCATCTCACCAGTCTAACCTTATATATCAAGTGACATTCTTCAAAACGCTTTCAGGGACCATCAAATCATTCTCTCCGGCATAAACCACAATTTGAGCATTTGAAAGTATAGCCACAGATTTGAATAATGTTCATGCACAAATGTGAGAGATCTTACCTTATTAAGTCCAGCAATAAGCTCTCGTATGCACATTTCATGTTTATTTTTATGTTTTAAAAAAGTTTTTGAAATAAGTTAAATTTAATTTTTTTTTACTTCAAATTAAATTTATTTTTGTGGTTTTAGATTATTTTAATACGCTAATATTAAAAATAATTTTTTAAAAATATATTATTTTAATATATTTTTAAATAAAAAATATTTTAAAAAATAATCACAACCACAACCACAAGCACAAGCACGTAATCATTAACATAAAATAAACAGCATAAGAACACCTTCAAGGAATCCACCGCTAAACTTCCCTCCATTACATAGTTGACAAATGTAGTTTGGTTTCTGCAGTTGAATGATCGAGAAAGTGACGAGCCTTTTGCCAGTGACTCCCTATGTCTAATTCAGGAATAAGAGCAAAGGTACCCCATCCAGGCCAGAGTGAGTTGCAACATAAATGAACATTCAGTTACAGTATACTGTTAGTTTCAAAAAATCTGCAAAAAGAAAGTGAAAAAAAAAAAAAACAACAATCTAACTGGTTGCTTTAAAAGAGTGAGCCTTTCAGAAAAGTTTTGAATGAAACCTTGCTAGCTATCTTGAACACAGAACTGGTTGCTTTAAAATGTGGTTGCTATCTTCTTCGGATTTGAACTCTTTGAAGGAAACTCTGTCACCTGAAACTCTTCAAAATTGTTTTCCTGTACAGTAAACAAATTTAAAATGACACGAAAACTATTGTCACACACCATTTACTAAATGATTAAAAGTTCATCTAGTTGTCAAACCCTGAGTTTGATTCCTAGAGGTTATCAGTTCGAGTTTTATAAATTTTAGGACCACTAAAGACTTACATTGTCGTTAAACATTGTCATTAACTTCACGACCCATGAAATTAGTCGAGATGAGTGCAAACTAACCTAAACACCCATATTAATCAAAAATAATAATAAAAAAGTTCATCTAGTCTCACCGACGCAAACATGCACACATGGTGGTTTCTATGTCTCTATGATCGTCAAATCAAGTGAAGGCAAAAGTGGAAGCACGTCCATTGCTGGGCATATAGATTGTTTTTTCAACTAATCCACAGCTTTAAAATTCTATAGGCAGGCAATTTGATTCTCAAAATAGAATTAGTTTTTCCTCTTGTTTCAAAAGCGGTGTTGTATAGAACCTCACAAATCAATTCAGAAAACTTTTTCAGCAATGATTCCAGGACCAAAATACTAGCAATCAACAATAGAGCAAACCATCAAAGGCCTAATTCCTTAAAGGAATAAATGTCATTTTGAAGAAATTGATTCAGCATGTTCCTTGCAAACTTGAAGAGCCATTACGCACCTTCCATGGCTATTTGCAGTTAGAAATCAAAAAATTCTCACATCTTTATCCAAAAAAGGTGCCATTTTTCTTGCAGAATGCTTGCTTTGGGAAACAATTTTATATTCCTTAAATAAAGTGTTGTATAAGAATAAACATAATTATAGAAGAAGAATAAGAATTAGTCTTTACATACTGATAAATTCTGCACAATTCGCTCAACAGGCATTTTCATCTCATCTCCATTTTCGTACAAGGCAATGGTTTCAAACCCCATCTCCAATGAAACCCCGCCCTACTTTCTGAATCTACAAGAACCTCAACAGCCCTAGATATGATCTGATAGGCTAGTTTGGCTGCAACCGAATAATCGTTATCATCATCAGAACAGATCAATTTCCCCATTCGACAAAATCTACTCAACATCTTCTCCTCAGATTCCCAATAATAATCAACCCCAAGCACATTATACCAATTTATCTCCCCGTATCTATTTTTCAGTAGCGTAGCAGCGTGTACTCGGTACGCAGCGACGCATCTATGAACACAGCCATTCCCAAAAGATGGGTCCACTAACAAAGCAATCTTGGCCGCATCATAGGCCTCTTTGAACTTATTTTGCAGGAACTCAGACTCGGCAGAATCCAGCAATATTTCCACTACATTACGCGAATCTCCAAGAAGTGCCATTAACGCGTTGGAAATAAGCTCGTAGGCTCCTCGCGCAGCCGAGGAGGGATTGTAATCAGGATGTACTAATTTCAAGTTTTCGCAAAAACTAAGAATGATCTCTTTGCGTGATGCCCTGCGATCTTTGATCCCAAGAACGCAGTGCCAATCAGTATCGCCAGTGAGACTTTTCTTGCAAAGCGAGGACGTGTAGACTCGATAAACTGCGAGATGCTTTTCAATACAGCCATCGCCAAAAAATGGGTCGAGGGTTCTAGCGACCATGGCAGTGTCGTAAGCCGCTCCGAACCTCTTGCCGAGGAACTGTTCCTCGGCGAAACCAAGCATAACATCAGTCATTTTCACGGCTGTGATCAGAATTAGGGTTCCGAAATCGAGAGGAAGGGAATGAATGTGATGAAAGTGGTCGTTAGGGTTTCTGGATTTTGATGGAATTTGTTAGGAAGACAGAGAAGTCGTAGAAAGAACGCTGCAGATTTCGATTTCGAAAAATATCTAATAAATACTAACGGCTAGGGCGGTCATATTAAAATCTCGCCTCGCGCGCCTTCCGTCTCCTCAGGTTTTATTTTTTTGTTAACTATTTTCCAAATTGAAATATTTTTTAAAACTACTTATTTTACATTTATTTGTTAAAAAATATTTTATAACTCCTTTTATTTTCATTAAAATAGAGGTTAAAGAATAATCAAACTTTAAATAACTATTCTCAAACTTTAAATAAATAGGACAGTATAGCTATTTTATCGGCCCTGCCATGAAATTAAAAGCTCTAAATGCGCACCGAGACTTGTAGCCCAATGGTCTTGGCAGGATTTCTTTGCCTATGCATTCTGAATTCAAGTCTTAGCGTGCATACCTGTCATCCCCGTGGTGCCTTACCTGCCTACTGGGAATGTAAGTGTTCAGTGATCCGGGAATTAGTCATGGTGCGCATAACTTAGCCTAGACACCTCGGATTATAAAAAAAAAAGCTCTAAATGGATTGTTTTTTATAAATCTTCCACGTGATTGATTTTGAATTATACACATAAAATTTCAAGATTTCAGCATTTTTCTAAATATTAGAATAAAGTTTGGTTAAATATATCATATCAAGATTTAATTACATAATTAATGTAAATAAATGTGTTTTTATTATTATTTTTTTCATTTTTAACTAGTGAAGAGATTTTTTTGGCAATACTGCCCCGTTTGTTTAAATTAATGTTAAAAAAATAAAAAATAAAAAATATTTTAGTATATTTTCAAATAACAAACAGGCACTAGAAATTTTTTCTTTAAATTTATTTTTTAAAGCATTTAATACCGATACTTCAAAATATTTTTAACTTGAATATATATTAAAATAATTTTTTTATATTTTTATTTTTAATATCAAAATCATCAAAAATAAACAAAAAATATATTAATTTAATATTTTTTTTTCCAGTTTCAAACACACAGTGTAATACTCAAATCCAACACGAGGCCACATCCTGAATAGACATCCAACTACGGTTATTTTTTATTACCTGAAAAAAAATTGCTGTAAGCAAAAACTGATCAATCTGATATATGATTTGACTATTTTATAAGGTTACTTATCAATTGAAACATAAAATGGAAGGACAAAGAAAAACCAGACAGAGAGTAAAGACCCGCAAAATCAGAACTGAACAGCAGCATTCGACAACCAAGCGAAGAGGCAGTAGTCAGAAGTCACAAATCACAATTGGAAATTATAAAATAAAGCCCCCTTGATGGAAATATCACAAATGTTATACTGAGAGTTTTCAGGCACAAAAGTATTTATATATCAGAATCCATACATGCAAAATTGCACCTATAGCATGCAAAAATGTGGGGGCAATTTAGGAAAAAAAAAAGAATTATAACTCTACTACTAGGGGGCAAAAAATATAATAGAAGGATTTCAAGGATTCTGGGGCAAGCCGTAAGAAACCCAGTTTTGAGGAACTGTAGTCTTATGTACACAAACACGCTCTCCTCTTCTAATGATTCTAGAGTATAGAATTTGAAGTGGGTTTTCCAGAATCTCACCCTCCAATAATGCAGTGGACGTATGAATTGTGAATTGGGATCAGTCTGCCCCCATTTAATATCTGTAACCTGAAGAACCAGACTGTGGAGGAGCGGGTGGAAACCGATTAGGAGTGCGATTAGGAGTGCGACGGCTGCTGGAGTTGGAACCGGTGCTCACATCACCATTGCTGTAATATCGACTGTGACCATTTGATGCAGGTCTTGACGAGCTTCCAATGTCTAAAGGACCGTTGGCAGCTGCATCAAATGCGGATCTCCAGTCATCACCAGATGAACCATTTGTCCTTGGGCTTGGGGTGCTCTCTGCAATTAGGGTAATCCAAGAATTTCAAGGACATTAATAACAATGACAAATTGATACCCATTATGTGTGTGTGTGTCAATTTCCAAGTTGTCATGGTAATGGTTGCTCCGAATCCATTAAATAACTCCCATTACATTATATAATGACTGTTATTTAAAACTATGCCTCCATCCATGCATTGGTCAGGAAAGTGAATGAGGATGGACAAGTAAGAGTACTACAGTGAGTCCCTAAAAGGAGACATGAAAAGGTACTAAAACAAGCAGCTATCAGGGCAGCAAAGTGTTTAACTAGGCAAGGTAGCTAGGGGTTTAAGGCTCCAGGCATCATCATCAGGACCCTATATTTTAACAGCAAAAAACCTTGACTATGATCCATATGTATGGCTAAAAAAACATTGATCTCCTAAAAAAACGTACTTTGAATAAAAGTGATTGATAAGCAATCAAAATTTATGCTAGGTTGACAGGTCAGGTGCCCTCCAGGTAGAGAAAACACATTGCAACATATAAAGACAACTGCAGCTTCATCTACCCGTTCATGAAGAGAAAAACATCTAATATGCTAATCTCCTCAGGGTATCCAAAGTCTCGAACCCATCAAATGACAACCACTCTCATCGCATTTCTTCTAGTTATTTTCTTCCTCCAAATAATACAGTCAAGGTTAGAGGTAACTTTCTCCCCTTCTATTATAATTGTTGTTTGGAAAGACTTTGGAGCTTTTGAATAGCACAACCCGCATCTTTCTCACAAAGAATTGGGAAAATTTGTTGGCAGACAGCATTAAATGGTTTGAATAATTTGACCAGTAAGTTCAACATTTCAATGTCCATGTGCCTATAACCCTTTCTATCTGAACAACAATTTTCGACTACAAACCTGCTCCATCACCACTAGACCAGCTAGAAGCAGCAGCAGCTCGGTTGTCGTGGATGCTGAGTTGGCGTGTTAGCTTTGAAAGGAGAGAGGACTGTTTCTGGTACCGCTCCCTCCTGCGCTTTACATTCTGGTCCTCTTGAAGAAGCTCTTCAATCCTTGCTGTGCTTTGAGCGCTGACCATAGTCAAATACAAAAGTGATGTTAAAGTTCCCTTAAAATAGTTTCAGAAATTTATGTTTCAACCATAGGCAGATTCCTGCAGAAGAGGCATCCATGTGAACCATGACAAGATACTAAAATAATCACATGTAGTGATCTAACAAATAGCCATGTTGCATGAGCATCCTAGTAAAGCAATGAGCAAAAGGCACCAAATGCAGACAAAGATAATGCACCCAACCTGATAGAGCTATACAACTGATTTAGCATATCTTCCTTTGCTTTCTCAACTTGGCAAAGAACAACTGCCTGATTGGTCAATTACAAATGTTATTAAAAGCCTCTCACAAAAGGAAAAAATATAATAGAATGATGACCAGCTTACTTTGGGAACATTAGCAGCTAAGCTATTCAAAACTGCCTCTACATATCCACGCACTTCTTGGGACATCCATCGAAGTTCTTCTTCCGGATCGGCAGGTCTTCGAGCCATCGTATCCTGCACACAAAAGGTCGTTTTTTAGGAATTTTGAAGTCTAACTCAGCAATGTCCAAGTTTTGTACATTTAACCTTTATGCACATGCATATGGGACCAAAACTGCTAGCTGAAATTTCAGTGAGAAGATTTCCAGATACACAAAATAAATAACTAAAACAACCCCTAACATTGCAAAGAAAACATTGGAGGTAGCAAGAGAGTTAATCCAAGGGAGACTCTGTTAAATATGCAAAATAATGAACTCTAAAAAGTTAGTAACTGCTTTGAATGCCACATCACACCAACACTAATTCCCTAAAAAATGGTAGAGCAAAATGCACAGCCTGTAATCATACCAAAGAGCCATCAGAAAGACTATGCCGCATTGCAGGACCACCTTCAGGAGATACACCCCTCATTTTCCCTCCTTTAGAAGGTTGAGCAATTTTTAATATCTTGTTATCCACTCAACTTTGTCAGCCATGCTCTCAGCCTTCAAAATAACAGCACTGTGAGCTGCAAGATAAAATATGGTTAAAAGTGTAATGGTAACTTCAAAAAGAAATACAAAGTAAGAAAATCCGCCAGATAAGTATATAAGATGCATACCTTTCAAAACGGTTTTGTATGGAACCTTGCTGGTCATCTTAAATACAAGACTGGGAGCTTTAGTATCTGGTCCATTGACCTTCTTATCCTTTGAACTCTTTGAAGGAGGTTCTTCCTCATTTGGAACCTCTTCAATGTTGCATTCCTGCAAAATAAATAGATCAGATGGAACAAATCATTTGCATGCACAGCCATTTAAATGATCATAATTTATCCAGTCTTTACCCTGCAAAATGCATGTATTGTCTGACAGCATTTATCAAGTATAGTGCATGTAGAAACATAACCTGTTTGGGAGGACACACATGGCTTTCTTAACTAATAAATAAAAACAGGTAATGGCATAACCTTTACTTGCTTAAAAGGCAAACGAGATGACACAAATACCAGAAGAAAGAACAGACCAACAAAATGGGTGCACATCAGACTTAGTCCATCCCTCCACCAAGATTTTGATAGAGCAGGTTTGGTACCAGGTCTATCAATACTTGGTAAAAAGATTCAAGTATAGCATTCTTCAAACTACAATTTCACCGCGTACTGGCCTCCTACCTTCCAAAGCATAAATTATATTCTAGGCCCAAAAAAAAGCAAGAAGCAGGTCTTCAAAATGGCTATACCACCAATTCAACACAACCACAATACTACTGTGCCTGAAGAAGTACTGCGTTCTCTTTTCAATTTATGGGAGCATAAGCTCTGGGGATAGACCAACGCTATTTCTGGAGACTATAAATCTTCTTTTTTTTTCACTAAAGGAAAATGATCTTAAGATGCAGTCTTCTCCATCTCAACAACGCACACCTGAATTCACATTGGGATCATAACATCAATTTTATATTCTTTAATACCTTACATTTGATATATGGGTGGACTTCAGGTAGGAAATAGACAGATGAATAAAAGCACAACTACTAACATATGATTTCTCACTTCATGCACTACTCTTATATGTCCAATTCCTAAATAATCTTTGTTTCTAGAAACCTCCCAACCAATAGACCAATGCTTCATCAGTAATTTACACTGCTGAACACCTCCCCCCGGTGAACTGACTGCACACATACCAGAAAAGCTATCCTTCATAGCACTCTACGTGTTATCAATAGCAGTCCCAAGGTAGTAGAAATTAAAAAAGAAAAATGCAGAAAAAGAAGCCAGGAAATCCAGAACCATGCAATTAGTAGTGATCCCAAATTAAAAGAGTGATTATTGACCATACCTCCAAAGTGATGACACCACGAAAATGTCTCTCCTCTTGTGTTTTTGTGTAACCAAGCTGTTAAAAATAAGATATAGGTGAGTTTCGTCCTACCCATCATCTATATAAGAGTCATGTACGATTAAATACTAACAATTATAGCAATTCAATTAATTGCTTCCGCACTGCATACTCTCAAATCTTATTTTTCTAAAATGGATACATAGAAACAACAGGATGAGAATACAAGTCACTTCCAAACTATCAGACCACAGAGATGTGCACAATAAACATGCTTTAATACCATCCTCTAACAAGTATTAGCAGCAAGAAAAACCAAGGTGACACTATCTAATGAATGTTCAAAATTAAGTTTTCCCAACCAGCACATGTACAGGACATAAATACCAGTCTTCATTTTAACCATTAAACAGGAAAAAAAAAAAGAGGACACAATATACTAATTTAGTAACATGGAAGAAGAATGTGCCATAATATTTATCTGATAACATTTTACAAACCTTCCCAGTCTTCTCGTTCAAAACAAACCATCGCTTGCTCCATCCATTAGTCTTTGCACTTTTCTTTGATAAAAATCCTGCAAATAACATGCAAACAGTTCACTAAACTTCAAACTTTCCTATCAATAATAGTTGTGATTGCAGTGTTAGCACATGCAAAAATTCTCAATTATCAAAAAAAGAAATTATTTCCAAGCATGTTTTTGAGAACATGATTTAATATATTTGAAACTAAATACTAAATATGTAATGAAAGGCTTGTCAACATCAAGATCAAATTCTAAACTAGTTCCATACTTAAATTAGGCACCCATTTCTTTATATCTTCAGAACTATGGTAGCTGTTAAAATTCTATAATGACATGAAAGAATTGAAGCAATTTAGATGTCCATAGCCCAAAAGATATTTCCAATTCTTGAAGGCAACAAGGACAATAAATTTCAGAAAATATCATCATAAAACTCAAGAGGCAGCAGTAGGACACATGGTAAGACTAAAATTCTTTGAAGAAATACAGTAACCCATGAAACCTGCAGTTAGTTCTCCTTCAGGACCAGCAGTTTTTAAGCTAGAAGTCTCCTGCACTTCCTTATCAGCCTGATTGGATTTCTCTCTCATTGATTTCAAACTTCCACCTGTTTGAGGACTAGTCGCCTAAGGAGAAAGTATAAAACAAAAGAAGCAAGGGTAGAGCATCAACAAAACATAACAGAAATGACACATTTTGGTTAAGACTCCTATTCTAATAAACATCAAAATGAACACTATACCCTGTTTAATATAGCCTGCTCAGCATCATTTCCTTTCTTTGAGGACCGGTTCTTAAGCTCCTCCTCTCGGCGCTGTCTTTCCATCCTATAGTAGATAAAAATGAAAGGATAACAATTAAGCTGGAGGTTAAGTTTCAGATATGCACTAACATGTGTAGGATACAATACAACAGAAGATCCTTGCATATGCACTAAAACATTTGGCATGCTCAGACACACAAACACAAAATACAGACAACCATGTTAATGTAGAGGTCTGCAACACTACACTTAACAGCTTTATTATTTTTGCACTTTTTCAAGTAACTGAAACAGAGATAGATAAGCATGCCATCACATAACAATAAAATTGCACAGTTTTCCTTGTAATTGAGCCACTACACCCAACATATTAAAAGCAGACCTTGATAGCTACTCAAATCTATACAAGCCAGACATGTTCTCAGTACCTCCTTTGCACCAAACGGATGAAATGTTGTGGCGGCACAAATACTCGCTCCATATCAACCAATGCGACAACCATCTTTTTTGATTCATTCTTAAACCCATCTAACGCAGCACTTGCAATGGCTACAACCTTACAGCAGTAACCACAAAAAAAATCAACTTTACAAAAAGAATAAGATTTTAACCATGATAGGCACCCATGCAGATTCACAACATGCAACATCAATCATGGAACATGTTATTTATAGAGCACTGTACCTCTCTCTTGAAAGGAGGGTATCTTCCCAGACCAGGTGTAGCATTTGCAGAAGCAGAAACTATATCCACCAGGACACGATGTACCTGTTATTAGTCAGGACGGAACTCCATGAATAGCATGCAACAGGACCAGTTATTGATCATAGATCTTCAAAAAAAATTATAACAGAATAAACAAGGTCTACCTCAAATCAGTTTCATCTGAATGGAAATTCAGAAGTTACTTTCCAAAAAAAAACATAAACAACATTTTTTGA
Organism: Populus simonii; assembly: GCA_007827005.2. Lineage (NCBI taxonomy): Eukaryota > Viridiplantae > Streptophyta > Magnoliopsida > Malpighiales > Salicaceae > Populus > Populus simonii. The sequence continues at coordinate 26,333 of VJNQ02000542.1, forward strand.
TGTGTTAAAATGAGAAACGAGTAGAAGATAAACACAGAGCCTTTATAAAACACAAAAAATAACATCTTATGACTGCTTCATGGCATCAGAACCCAGTACACCATTAAACAAAGTATCAAGGAACACGAATAGATCAGAAGTCAGATATTCGTTTGATGTTCACAACCACAATAAACATCAAATATGGAGAGAAGAGGAGTAGAAACGTTCAAAAGTATGAACTTCAAAGAATGAAGTATCATATTACAAAAAATGGTAGAACAAAATGTAATTTACCTCATCAACACAGAGACGTGATGGTTCTTTTGCAAGCTCCAGCACACCTTTTATTAAGGATCTTAAACCCTTTTCAGGTGATATAAGATATGGTTGATATCCATCTGCTTCTAAGACAATCTGATAGAGCACATATAGAAGAAAAGATTATGTGATAGCACACGACAATTCCTAAAAGCAATACAGCATGTACTGAAAAAAGAAAGTGAATAAAAGTGGCACAATTACCCTCTTAACATTATTGATATCAAAATGTCTATCCAAAGGAAGTTGCTTGATCCTATTTGGAAAATTCCCTTCAAAACTTGCAACAATTTTCCAACCAGAACCCTGCAGCAAAATATTTTAAGTAACAGCTAAAATTTTGGATCATGAAACTTCACAGAAACCATTTCTCAATTAGTGTCTCTTAACCATAAGAAATCAACAAGTGCATCACTTAGCAGATTTTAGATTGACTATTCATAGAACAGAAGCAAATAGCTAATGGTAAGATATTTACAAGCTACGGCAAGTCCCACTTGGAGAAACAAACTAAGGATAACATCAGAGATAATTTTAAAAATATCTACCATTTTATCCAACACAAAAAAGAAACTAAAGAACAAAAAACTGCACCATTTGAGTGACATGAAAAAAAAAAATTGAGTGGAAGAAAAGAATAATAAGCATAGAATACAAAGATCCATAGAGAACAACATAGGACAAAGGTCCGTGGAGAACTACATTCTCTATGAGCATAACATCAATACATATCGGATCATCCTACAGGATACATGCTATGGAACAAAGAACACAGGAAAGCATAAGATATCAAAACACTCACCTCACCCGTCATAATGTGTTGGAGAAATTTATCCTCAAATTCACGACAAAGCTCCAAAGCTATGGCTCTTGTGCCCTCAGCACTTTGAACCATCTGTTCCCCAAGCCTCATTAGTTCATCCTGAACTGTTTGAGACTTCCCTTGCAAACTGCATGGATACAAAGGACAAATGTATAAGGAAATAGCCAAAAAAAACCTACAAAGTAAGCATAAATTTATATACTGGACAAAGAAAGAAGGTTAAGACTATTGATTAAATTTGTCCCATCCTTGTCTATAATGAAGTTACCTTAACAAAACACTTTCATTTGTCTTTTTACAGTTTAGAGTCCAAGTGTGTCATGATCATAATCAAGAATAAAAAAAGAGCACCAATTATCTCTGAAGTACAAATTATGTACCAAGGGAGAACAGCAATAATAACAACAAAATCCATGTGAGAAATTTCTTGGCAGCATGCTGACAACAAGACGAGTACATATAATAGAATATTACATTGAGAGGCAATACAAGGCACACTGACAATAGAGCAAATTAACTAATAAAGGAATGGTAAAAAATTGAAATTTCTTAAAGAGAAAAAGGCCACAAATGAAGTATAAAACAATTACCCAGAGAGAACATTTGGAAGCCGAACTTTCATGCGCTTACGAATTTGCTGTGCCAGAGCATCTACTAAAGCAATTCTGCCTAGCTTGCTCTGCGGGGCTCCAGTCAGTATCGTTTTGAGACTTTCACTCTCTGCTTTCCACGCAGTTTCCAGAGAGCTTTCAGACCCAGACTGCGCAGAAGCAATTGAAACTGATTGACCAATTAAAGCAATCCATGGGATATCAGTGGTTTTTGGTGGCCCCTGATTTAGAAGGAGAGCCTGAACAGCCGCGAGAGCTTTCTGGTCCGTAGCAGCTTGATCTATTTTACTAATTACACCAACAGTTCTAGTACCTGTCATTGACGGAAGAGGAAACCTATTTAATCATATTAAAGATGTGTTTGGTAGGGGGTGAGAAGAGATCCTAGTAACATTTTACCCCTTTCAACTAGTTCGGAACAGAAACAGGAAGGAAATTACCAGGTTTTACCCTCACAAAAAGTAATAGAGCGGGATCCACTAAAACCAATTTTCCTCATCACTTTTTATGCACAAGTCCTAACATATATTTACTTACAGTTTTTAAGTATAGGCCCCACTAATATACATCACTTATCTTTCTAATTGTGAGTCCCACCAACACCTTTATTTGCACCCTTAGGCATCCTGGATCTACTAAACACCGTTATCATTTACACCTTAATATTTACTCTTGCAACATTTCTATGAAATTTTTTGACAAGTAATAAATCCAACATAAGAAAAGGGCTTTTGAACACGTAAAAGTAAAAAAATTATAAAACAACTAACAGAAAGAGAGATGATGGAGACACAAGAGTGGAAAGTATGTGCTAAAAAATATGAGTGTCTGAAATCACCCATGTAGCAAAATTGGCCTGTATTAAAACTATCACAGATATCAGCACAATCAACTTTAACAGCCATTTACCTTCCCCATCGTACTCCTTGGCAATCCTGAGGGCTCGATATGAAGCAATTTCAGGTGCCTGGGCTGCAGGTACAATAACTAGCAAAATGGCATCACTGTGCTCTGCATAGTCACCAACCTAAGCAATGGCCATATTGAAAAGTTATTACCATAACATTTTGAGCACCACACTGAACTAATTACATGCACAAAAAATAAACAAATAATGGAAACAGAGCCAAAAGCCTCCTTTTTTTCACAGATTACATGCAAAGTCATGTTGATCACCATGACAATAATGCTGGTTGATGTAAATCCATAAATGTAATACAGGTCTAGAACCTTTAATTAACACTTACCATAGACTCATCCACAATCCGTTGATCCAAGCCAGGTAAGTCAATCAATTTCAAGGAAGGTGCTGAGAAAAAACATGTTAAACAGCAAGTATGGTAACAACAGTATCTGTTTGGCCAAGAGGCACAAGGGCATAGGATTAAATGAATCTTAATTAGTTAACTGAATCTTAGAATCTCCCATCCCATCATGGGACTCTATGACAATAGTCTTCCACAAAACAACAGTTAATCCCAAATCTTAAAATCTTTATGCATAAATTAAACAAGAATAAACAGTATTTATAATGAACAAACCTGTGCTTGTGCGCAGTTTCAGGTATATCTCATCCCGAATATTGTCAGTGACACCCTTACTTAGCCTATCCTGCAAAGAACGCCGCAAAGCACCTGCAAAATAACAAAAATCATATTGACATTTTATAAATCTGAAAGGAGTCCTGTTTATTGACATTTCACCATATAGTGGAAAAGCAATTTTCCACCTCAGTCAAGTCCTATGCATATTTCTGTTTTCACCACTAACTCCTATATGTAAATTTTGTATATCTTATGAGTTAACTACACATTGCTTTTAGCCTCACAAGTGGCCATTGCATATCTTACAGCCTCAAACAAAGATGAAAATTCAAACCAGTGGTCAATATTGTCATCTAACCATGTTAGCACTTAGCAGCTGGGGGTTGTAAGTTATGATGGGAATCCTAAAGCTGCCAGCTCTGCAGAAGTTGGTGGCATTTTCAAAAATCATTAGATGATAACATGAGATTCCTAAGAGGCTGTTTTGGAGTTAATCCTTAACCATATAATCATAAGCAACTGGCAAAGAGAACAAAATATAAATATAAATGAAGGAACGAATAGTGCAATTTTAGCCATTCAATTGCAATCACTAACTTGCAGAAACTTGTTGAGATTTATTGTCAATCTGCAAAACAATGGATTTGCTGCTCAAAGAACCATCTTTCTGCAAGTCAATGCTTATAGGGGCCCGAGTGGCACTTTCACCAGTTGGCTGTACAAAAGAAAGAGAATTTCCAGGAATCAACCTACATTCAGGAGAGAGGAAAAAAACTAAGCCTCATGTAGACTAAATTACCAGAACAGGATGCCCAATTACACTGTTCAAAACTGCAGATTTACCTGCACCCTGACCAAAAACACAGAAGGGGAAATCAGACAAGGATCACATTACCCAAAAAAATTAGAAAGAGAATTTTCATGAAGGAAAAACACAGGTGAGATAAACACAGCAAAAAACATGGCAGCTGTAACAGCAGATAAACTAGAATTTTAGTAAGCTATAGAATCTCATGTTCAACAGTTCCTCATAGCTCATAACCACGAATTACATCCAAAACAAATAGTCGGTAAAGCATCTAGCTAACATGAGCACCTCCAATGTGAGAAATGACAAAATAAAGAACATCCGTATCATCCAGTTATATTTAACAAATATAGCTCAGACACAGACACACACACACGCACACTCACACGACAGTAGCACCTTCAAAATGACATCCATACTACTTATCAACACATTCAAAAACCTAATTCATTTCATTTTCTTCATGCTAAGGCAATGCTTCGTCAGCTGATGAATTCACCTTCATTTCCTTTTGGAGTTCAATCTATCCGAATATACAATATCCCTTCCTTCTATGGTGGAAGATAACACTCGTAAAAGAAGAAATCTCAGATCGTTTACAAAAACAAAACGTAGACAGAACAAACATCCTTCAATTCCAAAGAATTCATTTCCCAAAGCAATATATTCCACCATAAGATTCTCGTTAACAACAACAAAAAAAAAAAATTCTACTTAACAACTACAATAACAGTTATCAAAAATCTCAATCACTCGTAACCAAATACCAAAAAAACCTAAATCGAAAACTAAAAATTAACCACAAACTCATTTTCTTAACTAAAAAGAAACAAATTCAAGTAAAGCAAGTCACTTACTACACTGCCAAGAGCAACAACGTTAAGAAAAGTTGAACTCCGTCTTGAACTTGAACTCGGATTTTCATCAACATCCTCATCAGCAAGCAACGCCGTTGCTTGCTTCATCGACTCCGATAACTGAGACAACTCTTCGATCGCTTCCATTTTTTTCAAGTCCAAGAATCGAAGATCTAAATTAACAAGTTCGTCTAATCGAAGCGATCGAGAGCTGATCGATAACCGATGAGATCTGATTGGTTTTTTTAAGAGAGGTCAGATTTTTCAATATTCAACGATTTGAAAAGGCTAATAAATGTACTCGAAAGACGAAGGAGGAGTCTTTTTTCTTCTTCTTCTTTTTTTTTTTTTTGCGTGTTTTCTCTCTCCTCTCCAAATTTCTCTCAAAGATATTAGACGACGACGACGACTATTTCTTTGCGTTTTGAAATGTGTTGTTTTTTCAAATGTTTAAATTTCTCTGTCTTGCGTGTGTTTTAAAATTTAAACTTAAACTCCTCTTTTCTTTTTTAAAAGTTAGAAAGATATTTCGGCCAGCTAATGCTGTTTTTTTTTTTCAAGTGCCGACGACAGACAGTTACTATCGAAGTAAATTCTGTTCGATTTTAATATTCTTTTTTAATGTATGATTTCGTGACGTTGTTTGTTTTAAAAAATTCCTTGAATTGCGTTAAAAAAATAATTTTTTATTTTTAATATTAACACACTAAAATTATTAAAAAATACTTTTTTTTTTTCAAACGAAACATGCAAAAACAAATCATGCATTTATAGTTACAATTAATTTAGATAGGGCTTAGTTATTATGCGAAATAGAAAAGACTGAGATAATAAGAACAAAAATTACTTTTAAAAACATGTCTTTTATGTGATTTTTATTTTTAAAAGTACATTAATTTATTCTAGAATTATATTAGAAACAGATTTATTTTTATATTTTTCTCTTTAATTAAACATGTTTTTATCCTCATTGTTTTTTTCTTTTATGTCAAATTAAAATTTAGGTGCTAGCACATGATATTTACTCACATATTTGAAGACAAGCTCAAATAAGAGGTGTTGTTTCTTTTATTTATTTCTTGTAGATTTGGCAGCTATATGCGTTAATTATAACTTAGTTAATGTAATTTATTAGAGGTGTTCAAAAAAATCAATCAATCAGGTAAACAAAAAAAATAATTGAAAACATTGAATCGAGAGGAAAAACTAAAGAAACCAATTTAAAAACCATAAAATTTACTCAAGTATTTTAAATATATATGTTTGAAAGACTTTCACAAATAAGATGGAAAAAAAATATTTGATACCCTTTTTAGATAGGATTTTATGATAATGTCAATGTAATTAGGTATGCATGAGAGCACTTGTGGCTTTTGTTAATTATTCCTATATGAGATTTCTTCTTGTAATTCTTTTTCAAGTTTATGCAAGAAAGAGAATAATTTAATTTTTTTTTTGTAAATAAAAAGCGGGTTGGATTGGGTATATGTATATGAATGCTTTTCAAAGAAAAATGTTCATGAGTAGTCAAGAAGGATCCTGATCTTTTTTTTTATGGCAAATGGTCATCGAGACTTGGAGAAGGATCCCTAATCATTGTTTTTAAGATAAGTGATCGTGAAGACTTAGAGAACTTAAATGGAGACATGGAAACATTTCCATGGAGATTTCATGGGGACATTTCATTGGAGACATTAAGATTTTCTTGAAGATATTTTGTTGGATCATAAAGAAGCACTATTATTTTTTTATTTGAAAAAAATCAAAAGACAATGAAGATACAATTTCAAAATTTTATCTTATCTCATGCAATGCATCATGATGATTTTTTTTCTTATTTATTCAGGTTATATCTCTTTCTTCATAAATTATTAAATGTATCTTTTGGAGATCAATCTTTTTATCTTTTTTAGTACATGACACTCTTAGATGTCGTGTCCATAATCATGGTAAAAGAGACAAAACTTATTGGGTTCATTATATTTGAATCACTTGTCATTGGAGGCGGTTATTGCATGAAGTTTTTTTCCTTTATGAAGGCCAAACCTCAACTCATGTGATGGTGAGAGGTGTGGTAAGGAGTTCAGGGAATGTCAAACGATCATGAATATGCCCCTTGGTGTTTTTTATGCTCTGGTAGGAAACTAGTAATGTTATGGAGATTTTGCTTTGGACATGATTGTGACCCTACCTAGTCACACTAGCTTCCTCTACTTAAACATAGTTCTTCATCAATTATTTCAAGTTGAAAAGTGTTTCATCATAAAGAGTGTATATACATTTTCATAACGAGTTGTTTTAGACTACACTGATTAAGGTTTTAATGATGATAGGTTTGAGTAGATTTTTCACGCTTAATATTTTCTCGTCAAATCTTTGAAGATATGACTTGGTATTTTTTTTTTCCTCTCATTGTGTGAAAGAAAAGAGTTTAGTTGTTTTATTTTTAGCTAAGGTACTAATATTGAATTAAGAGAAAAGTTTCTCATAGAAATTATGAAGACTTAGGATAAAGTCAGGACTAAGGCTGTGATACCACACCTTAGCAGATCCACAAAAAATCATAAGGAAAATCTTTCATATAACATCACTCTTTGTTGTCACCAACCCTAGAATATTTCTAATGTTTTATATATGTCCTTTAGAATTTGTAAAGCCGTAATAGCTATCTAGGTTGTCCTTCATAGTGATACAATCCTTAGAGAGACGAGTGTGTAACACTCTGTTATAAAGTTAAGATTCTTCCATGCTTTGGGAATGGTGTTTAAGAGTTAGTTCAGTCTCGTGGACATCGTACTTAAGTTTTTTATAATGAGGAGTATGTGAATAAAATTAAGACTCATACGAAGATTGATAGGGATATTTATGCTTATGGACAGGGTCTATTGAAAAGTGTTGGCTTATTTGAAGAGCTGGAGTATTGTGCCTACCTGACATGTTATTTTATCATGTTTCTTCATGGAACTGGAGTTATCTATATATATCTAGTACATGTAATGAAATTGTATGTTGACTTTTTAGTTGATGAAATGAAAGGTGTGGAGTTGTATCAGTATGGTTAGAATAACATTGTTGAGCACTTGCACTTGTTGGGAGAGTTGTTGGAGATCTACCGGAACTGGAGTCCTTATGGTATGGAGATTAGTTACTCTTCCTTATTCAGAGTTCTCGTTAGCCATGTATAATAATTTTTATGAAGAGTGAAAGAGAATAAACTAGCATCATTGTTGAAGTCATGAAAAAACTTCAAACAAAAAACAATTTCCTTCGTTGGCAAAAACAAGGTTGATGAATAGTTCTTTTAAAAATAAGTCTCATGAGGAATAAGAAATTCTCCAATGCTAAAGTCAGTATGTGTGTAAAGGAAAGAATATATATAAAGAAAAAAAATAAGTGCTAGGGAATACATATCTGGCATGGCCTTTGGCTGACTTTTGTTGACTTTTCTTGCTAGAAATTGCTATGTGGTTGTGTTATGGGATCTTGTCTTTTTTTGCTTTGTGTGCTTGGGTGTATTTATACACCAGGCCTTGGAATTTTTTCATGATGTTTTGAGCTCTAGCGAACACACACAAATCGATAAAGATGATGTAGCAATGAAATCAACATAGAAGATTACAATAGAAATAAGGACGAGTCAATTGACGAAGAAGAAGACAATTTTGATTAATTTACAAAACACAAATGTGTAATACCATAAAATATAATGTAATATTTATGGACGGAATTCACTTCAATATAATGAAAATAATGTTAATTTATTATTGAATGACAAGTAATTTTTTTTTTATTACTCTGATGTGAATTGATGTTATTGTGTTATGAGTGTAGTTGCGAATTTAAGTTTTTACAAGATAGATAGATAGGGAATACATATCAATTTTGACATTAAACATTGTTTTACTCTGATGGAAATACCAATGAGATGTGTTCGTTGGTATATTTTAATGGTGATAGGAAATGTTCCCCTTCTCCCTAGCACTGTTAATGATATTCATTATACACGGGTATACCAATGGAATGTGTCTGTTGATATATTCCAGTTGTGATGAGAACTGTTCACTTCTCAAGATGTTGATAATTAATGCTTTTTTTGCCAACAAAATCACAAATGAAATGAGAATTCCAACACACTAATAATTAATGCTCTTTTTTTTTTATTGTGGTACACTTTCCCGAGCGGAATGGAAATTCTAACGCATTGGTAATTAATGCTCTTTTTTATTGTTGATTGTTTATTCTTTTACTGACATAATTGATGATGGAATGAAAAGTCATTAGTAATATTTGGAGGGTTTTTAAAAATTTTCATGTGAATTGAAAATTTCAACTTGACTTCATAGACGGAATCATCGATGAAAATTTTAAAGATATTATTATTTAATAGTCCGTCGGTAAATTCTAATATAAAAGACCACGAGCACAGTAGAAGAGGCTTCATCTTTTTCATTCTTCTCCTTTCTTGCTCTCTTTTTCTCTTTTAAGATATATCAACTGTTCATAAGCCGAAATCAAGGATCGTCTTCTCTTCTCATCCTAAGGTATGTTGTTGTTCACTTGTTCTTCATTTTTCTTCTTATTTTTCTTATTTTTTTTTTTAACAATCTCTTTTCATTTATTTTTTTCTTTTTTTTTTTAAATTCTCAGTCGGAACTAAGCAAGTCATAAAGGTAAGAATTTTTCATTCTGTTTTCTTCTTTATTTGTGTGTTTTTTTTTTGCATTATTTTTATTTGTTTAGGTCATTATTTTTGTTCAATTTTATGTTCTTAATAATTTTATGAATTAATAGTTGTGTTGAATTTTAGATGCCATTGAAATAAGTTTTCAAGTGCCTGTTCTTGGTCGGCATCTAATGGCTCGTGATCGTCAGCATCGCTGCTAGAAGAACTAGCAGTGATCCTGTCCTTACAACAAGCAATAGACTTTCCCTTAATATCTACACAGATTAATGGATACAAAAAAACTAAATGATTTCTATTTAAAAAAACAATTAGCTGCACTTCTCCTATACGGGAGGCTACCCTAAATTTTTAAATCTACAAATGCACAGCATATATGTCATAAACCAATTGATTTTATTCAATTTATTACAACAAATTAGAATAATTTAAGTTCGCACAAAATTCTCATTTTTTAATGCTAATATATATAATCCTAGATTTAGAAAAAAATAATCTAAATTTACAAAAAATCAATATAATAATTAAAATTAATCCTGCATATTTATTTGAAATTGAACAATAAAATTTTAAAAAAATAACTAAAATTCAACAAAGTAGTGAAAAAATTATTCCAATAACAACTAAAACAATTATTTCTAAGTGGTAATAACGCACATACATCGACTCATGATGTAGGGTTTTCAGGTGCGATGTCGCAACGTCTAGGGGAAGTCCCATCACAATGAGATCCATTTACCTATAGGTACAAGGCCTAGTGAAAGGATGACCTTTCATTGTAAGTTTGTTTCGTTTTCACAACAACATATTTAATAATTTCTTTAAAAATAATTTTATTTAACAAATGCAATTTCAGGTTTACAAACATTGAGGCTACAAGAATAATAACATTGACCTTTAAATCACCGATGAAAATTTCATTGTTTCAATAGAGTCGGGTTTCCAAACATCTTGAATGGAAATCGCAAGTCGATGCATGATTTTCAAGGTTTAAGGTTAGTATCAACTTAAATATTTTTTTTATTATGTTAATTCAATTAATTTATTGAAATTACTGAAATTTTTCTTTTATAAGTTTTTACTCAAAGGGAAAATTTGAATGGGAGAGAGCTGATGATAATATTGCAATGAGGGTTTGAGAGAATCACACTGCAACTAGGTAAGATCGAAATCAGGATAATTTTTTTATTCCAAATATTAAAATTTTATTTTTCATTTACTAACAAATAATTTATTGGTAATATAGAGGTTGCATGACTTTTGGTACGAGACGCAAAAGAAAGCAAAAAAAAATATGCAAGAGAAAGCAAGCTTCCAGCTTGGAGTGACATGGTGGTGTGGAAGGATTTTAAACCGCCATAAATCTCGCAGACTGGATGGGAAGAATACATTCAACACATGATGTTCGCAAGCTTCACATAACGGTCACAGTCTAGTGCGAAGAACTAGCACCAGCGTGTTCATGGTTCCATTACCACGCACACTAGCGGCTTCATTCCATTCATTTTGCATGCAAAGTGGATGGTAAGATTTTTTTTATTTGTTATGTGTTATTAACTGACAACATTTTTATTTTGTAGACTATGGTTCTTAGACGCGAGCCAAGCCCACTAAAGCTTTTTATTGAAACGCATGTGCGGAGTGATGACCGCTAAAAAATGATGCAACAGTTCATGGATAACCGAGCTTAGCAATTTGTGATATGTTGGTTTTAAACCATTTTTTTTATTAAGTTATAATTTCTTTCAATTTGATGAATTTATTTTTTCTTTCCAGAATACATATAACAGTCGCTTGAAGAAGAGATGCGGATACGATCCTTCGACTCATCTATATTTGTGATTGGAGGAAGGATCATCCGGTGGGCCCGATAGAAATTGAGTGTACGGACTCTCTAACCCTACAACCGAGAACTTGTGGATGACTCGTAGTATTTCGACCATTGGATGCTCACAATTGGTTCCGAGCATTCAAACTCCAGAGTTTACGGCAATGTTAGACCAGCGAGTACAAGATCGGATAACTCATCTTAATGAAAAATATGAACGACTCACTGCAGATTATAAAGAACTCCGCCGAATGGTAATGAAGATAAGATCACAGATAAGTAGTACATGTGCACCTGTAGTGCCAAAACTATAAAAACTATTCCAATCCACTGTTAACACAGTCCAATCCCATAGTGCAAAACTGAGCACTTGTAGTTTTTTGTTAACACCAGAGAGATTTTATTTACTTTTAAAGTTTAGGGACTAAATTAAAGATAATCACAAAAATAATGTACTTGTTTGTAATTTATGCTAGGTAATGTTTCAGCCACTGGTATTGCATTAGTAATTGGCTATTAGTCAATCCACGTACCAAAGACAGAAATTTCTTTCGCAAAAGGAAGAAAAGAAATAAAACATCATTTTCTTCTCCATTATGTATAAGATTAAAGAATCCTTTTTTTTTCAAAAAAAAAAAAGGTTTGACTTTTAAGAGCTATCAGCGTATGTTATTGGTGGATGATGACATCTTTGTTTGAAGACAAAATTATCAGCCTTTATTACTATTTAAAGCGGATCTTGGCATCATTAACCGTTTTCCTTGTAGCTAGTGGCCTTCGGTGTTTAACAAGAGGTCACTCGGCCAAGCACGCTCAAAGGGAAAAACAAAAAGAACAAGAGAGAAATCAAAAGGCATCAAGAAAAGAAGAATTCATTAGACATCATTACTCTTTTATTATGAGAAACAAATGGTAAACCACTCGAAAGGATAAGTTTAATATGGATAGTAGATCTTTTTAAAGTATTTTTTGTTTAAAAATATATTAAAATAATATATATTTTTTAATTTTTAAAATTTATTTTTAATATCAGCACATCAAAACAATCCAAAATTATAAAAAAATTAATTTAAAGAAAAAAATTAAAAATTTTCAAAAATACTTTTAAAACGCAAAAACAAACATACCCGTAACATTCAGTATTCACGAAAATCATAAATAAATAAATTTAAAGTAAAAAAAATTAAAAAAATTTTAAAAACACTTTTAAAACGCAATAACAAACATGATCGTAACATTCAGTATTCATAATTCTATAAATAAACCTCAATATTAATAAGTTTAAGATTGTCATTTCCTTCATGTCCATGAGATTAGTCGAGGTGTATGCAAGTTAATCTAGATATCCACGTTAATTAAAAAAACGGGTAATAGTTGTTTCTAAAATATTTTTTTAAAAAAATATATTAAATAATATATATTTTTTAATTTTTAAAATTTATTTTTGATGTCAACATATTAAATCGATCCAAAATCATAAAAAAATTAATTTAAAACAAAAAAATTTTAAATTTTTTCTAAAATGCTTTTAAAATACAAAAATAAACATGTTACTTATAAAAATAGACCTATTACTTTGTTTTAGTAGTTTTGTTTTTCTTACAACCCTATAATAAAGTAAAGAGAAAAATATCATGTTAAAATTATTGTATACTTCTAAGAACATAATCGCACTCTAGCCTGCAATCTTATATTGTCAAAAGGATATTTGAAGAAAAAAAAAGAGAGACTTCTCTAAACCTCATCGAAGCATTTCGGGGTTTGCCCAGACAATTATTATGAATAATTTACTAAAAATAAATAAATTACAAATCATCCCCGTGAGATTCAAAGAGGTTTTTATACTTCGTATATTTAATATAGAAAACAATTTATTTTATTGCTGTTATAAACATTTTATTCAAAAATAAAATACTTTTTAGTGTTTGACCTTGTCATTATAAAACAATCTGGAAGGCGTTTTTAAATGTAGGGTATGCTATGAAAAATAAATTTAAAATATCTTATTAAATGAATTAATATAAACTTCATGGTGTGATTCACAGGTTGTATAAACTTCAATAATATTTTTAGTTTTGTAAATTTATTTTTAATGTTAATTTATTAAAATGACTTAAAAACACTAAAATAATTAATTTTTAATAAAAAAATATTTTTAATAAAAAACATGTTATATATATATATATATATATATATATATATTATACAATTTACTGCATGGAATTGGATCGAATTAGAATGTGTTTGGGAACGCGGTGCAAATCGTGTTTCAAAAAAAATTAATTTATTTGGGTTCAAATTTAATATGATTTATACGTTTTGGATCGTTTTGATGTGCTAATATTAAAAATAATTTTTAAAAAATAAAATAAATTATTGACATGTATTTCAACACAAAAAATTATTTAAAAAACAACAACTACCCGCAAACAAATTCTAAATCCGTCACCATCATTAGGATTTTAACAAACGAGAGAACTTTCCTGTTTATTTTTATTTTTTCCTCACCGTCCGTGGGGGCCATTTAAGCAACGTCCGGATTCTATGGATGAATATCAAGATTCTAAACATAATTTTGGAAAATCAAGAACTCCAATTTCCAAATGGGTAGGCTAATCTTCCACTGTAATTGAACATGATGAGCTGTGGGTCCTTTTCTGTCGAGCTTCTTGATACTGACTTTCATTCTCCGGGCACAATGCCCATCTCTCATCATTAAAGTGGACTGGGTGTGTGCCCTTTCTAAAGATTTGGGGATTCTGTCAATTTCGACTTGTATTGTCGATATACCTTCTCTTTCATTTTTATTTTTTATATTTGAGAGTGTAAGAAGAATTATTTTTTAAAGTATTCTTTTTTATAAATATATTAAAATAATTTTTTTATTTTAAAAAAATTATTTTTGATATTAGTAAATTAAAAATGATTTGAAAATACTAAAAAATATTAATTTAAAAAAATAAAAAAAATTCAATTTTTTTAAAATATTTTTAAAATGCAAAAACAAATAAGCTTTTAATGCTCAAATTTTTTATTTTTTTTTTATAAAATACGTTTTAAAAAAAACTGCCAACCAAGTAAAGACTAGACATGTAATAAAAATATGTTTATAATCATCCAAACATATAAAAACATTGTAATCATTATAAAAATCTAGAACACATATTAAATAAATATATAAGTTGCAGAAAATATATATATAAAAAAACAATCATGTAAACTAAATAAATATTGAAATTACTTAAACAAAACTAGTATATAGTTCTTATTGAAATCCTTAAAAGATATCCAGTCTTAAAGTTTATTATTGTTAATGATCATTTTTTTATATTTAAGATTTTATTGTTATTCACGTAGTGCAAAATAATTTTCTTCAACAAGACATCTAGAATTCTAACAACACCTTCTTATTTAAATGCACTCCTAAATAAAAACTATTAAACTCAGAAAAACAATACTCAATATCTCCCTGCAAAAGCGAACCTAAGCTTTAGAGTAAAAAGAAAGAACGGAAAAACAAGTCTTTAGAAAAACCAATAATAAAGAGAGAAAAGAACTAAAAAAAATATTTTGATCTTTTTCACCCATCCAAGACATTTATTTATAGGACTCGAAAATAAAAATGTTAATACTCATAATTCATGAATGTTTTATTAATTATGATGAATATTTATAGTCATGAATTACTTATGATTCATGAATATTCATAATTCATGAAAGAATTTATAAATATTCATAGCTAATAAATTACTCATATTTAATAAAAAAATTCATGAATTATTCATAATAACATTAATTTTCATTATGTTAGTTCATGTACTAAGATATTTTAGAGATTAAAAAAGATATGATCAAACAAGGATTTAATAACAACTATATTTTTATTAATAATTTGAAGCCTAAAACTCATGAGTTCATAAGTTCATTGTCGAATCCACAAATCTATTTTATATTTGAAATTCTTGTTATCTAAAGGTTTTTAGAATAATTTTTCATTTATTTTTAGTTTTTTTAAAAAAACATGTTAATATTTTATAATAAAATACTCACGATTTGATCATAAAATCTAACATGATTTTAATATAAATATGAATAAACCTCACATATAATTTAATCTTAAAACATCCACCGCATATTTCATAAACCAAATTCAACACATTTTGGATGATGGCCTTTATTTTGAATTTCAAATTGAGCAATGAAAAAAAAAGAGATTGAATCATTAGCAAGTTTCAAATTTTCCAAAGCCATCAACCGCAAATAATCTAACAATTCAATACTGCTCGAGAACACGGTAGAAATCACGTTTTTAAAAAATTTAAATTTTTTATTTTTATTAAAATTTAATATGTTTTGTATGTTTTAGATTGTTTTAATATATTGATATCAAAAATAATTTTTTTAAAATAAAAAAACATTATTAATATATATTTCAGTATAAAAAATTATTTAAAAAACAACCATAACTATGCAGTTCTTCAACTATTTAGAGGATAAAATAAATTTAAATTCTAAATCATTATAACGAGTAATGAGAAGAACCTTCGTAGAGCCGGCTCCAAAACCTACCCCATCGACCTAGAAGACGAGAAATTTCTTGGGCGAAGCTTCGGACTGCGTAATGTTGAAGAATGGTGGTGGCCTCCAGCTCCATTCAATGCCTTGAAGTTTACTTGAAATGTTCAATACGCCGCCGGTGGCTGTTATGTTTTCTGTAGCAGTATATTTCTAAAGTGGATGTTTGTATTAGTTTGTGCATGGCTTTAATTTTATAATTATATAAATTTTTAATGATTATGGGGTAATATTTAAAAAATAAATTTAATATTTCACCAGTTAAACAACCCTTCTCATTATATTTTTGTGTAGCAATATATTGAGCCATCGTTAGTCTGTCCTTCCTCTAGTGGGTTGGAGATTGAATTCTTTATGTTATTGTTTTTAAATTTTAATTTATGTATTTTATAAGATTAGATTTTATTTTATATAATTTAATTTTTTATATATATTTTGAATCGTTTTGATATGCTGGTTTCAAAAATAATTTTTAAAATATAAAAAAAATATCATTTTGATATATTTTGAAATGAAAAACACTTTGAAAACAACCGCAACTACAATATCAAACAACTATTAAAAGCTTATGTATAACGTAGAATTCATGAATATATATATATATATATATATATATATATATATATATATATATATATATATATATATATATAAAAGCAAAGAAAGGATATTTCTCAACCTTTCTCACAATAAAAGAAAAGAATAACTTTTAAGTGCAATCCATGAGTGGAAATTATGATAATTTTGTTCAGTAAAATGATATCCATTCTGAAGACTGTTTTCTTCCGCTTATTCTCGGATTCTGATCTATCCACGTACTCGTTGGCTTACACAATTCAGTTAAGGTGTTATAAAGACTCATCATGCAAAATGAATTCCTTTTGGTCATTAATTATTAGGGTTAAATTCTTACAGAGAGCAGGATACATTAATTTTTTTTTTTAAAAAAACCTAATTCTCTTCTTGAAATTACTGTAGACTATTTCAGTAATAATTGTGGATTACAATTTTCTTTTTTGTTTCCTTGATATTTTTAATCTTTCGGTCCCTTAATTTTTTTTAGCTTGGTCCTTTTGTATTGCAATAATTTAGGTTTGGGCTTGGCGGGTTGTTTTGTTTGCCTACGAATAAGGATTCCAAGATATTATTGATGAAATATTTTGCTACTTGATTGATGCTCAATTTCATAAAATAAAATTTAATTTTATTAATTTAGAGTAATTAAAACTTTGAGATCGCATTTGAAGCATTGACAAATGTTAAGCCCTTTAATTTTTTTTCCCATTAGAGATTGGGTTGCACAAGCAAGGGCAAGACTCAGATTAATTTTTTTTGATCGCTCAACTTTTTTTTTTTAATTTGATCCTTCTAGATTTGGTTATTTTTAATTGATGTAATGGTTTATTTTGGTTGTCTAAATATAGGGATCTCATAATATCAAATAAAAGTTATGTTGCTTAGCTCAATTTGTCATAGTAAATCTAAATCATGTTGATGTAGAGTAATTAAGTCTTGAAGAACCAAATTTGATGCTAAAACAAATATAGGGGACTAAAGTTAATAGGCAATGAAAATTGGTTGATGCATGCAATACACGTTCTAACAAGTTAATGATGCCACTATGTGTGTGGCTTCATTCAATGACTAAACATTGCCTTCTATATTGCACATGTCCCTATAATCATGATGATATATCAATGATTGCAATTTTTTTTCTCTTCTTTATTAAAATTTTCTAATTTATCCAAAATTCATGGTTGTCCTCTTATTTTATTATCATTTTAAATTTGATCTTTATTTTTTTCATTGTTAATTATTATGGGTCCTTTGATGAATTTTTTTTTTCATTTTCATCATTCAATTTTTAATCAAGTTTTAGTTGTCCTCTTATTTTTTTTTCAAATTTATTCCTCATTCTTTTGATTGCTATTTTTTTGTTTCCTATACATATGTAAAATTGATTTTTTTTTCATTTCAATTTCATCATTCAATCCAAAATTATAAGTTGTCTTCTTAATTGTTTTTTGAAATTTAGTCTTCATTCTTTAATTTCATTTTTTTTCCTTTGAGTCCTTTTATAAAATTGATTTTTTTATTTTATCGTTTAATATTAGATTGGTTGAGAATTGAATTTTGTTGTTTTTTCTCAATGGGATGATCTTGGTCTCAAGACCTAGGTCATAAGTTTAAAAGGTAAATTCAGGTTGACATCGGTCTTTTTTTAAGGTTTGTGTTTTTGCATTGATTTTGTTTTTTAATTTTATCATTCGACATTGAGATTTTTTTTTTGAAATTGAGCGTTGTCATTTTTTTGGATTTACTTTTTACTGGGTAATCTCAATGTCATGACATGACTCGTGAGTTTAGCTAATTAGCTCAAGTTTACTTGGGTCTTCTTTCTTTCTTTTTTTTAAAAATAATATTATTTCAATTTTGTCTTTCAATATTGGATTGATTTTAAAATTGAGTTTCATAATTATTTTTTTTATTCCTTCTATTGCGATATCCCACTAGCATGAAAAGTCATGGGGTTTGCAGGTTTTTTAATTGATTTTTTTTATTTCATCATTCTATATTATTTTTTTAGGAATTGGGCTATGCATTTTTTTTTTCTATTGGGTTATCTTAGTCTCATGATCTAGATTGCAAGTTTGACATGCTAACTCATGTTAACTCCCATATTAGGTTGACTAGGAATTGAGTTTCGTCATTTTATTTTCTTTTGGTATGGATTCTTTTTTTGTAGATTATCATGATCACTTTTCTTGGTTTAATTCATTACATTTACTATTGTTGTTTTATCATCGTCAAATTAAATAATACCATCTTATTTGACCCAATTGGGTTTATGACCCAAGTTGGAGATTTTTCTTCTTCAAAACATGTTTGTGTCACCTAGTTTAACTAGAACTAGAAACCCTAATTGATCTTCCTAGTTCTAAATAACATGTTTGTTGTCTAATAGGAAATATATTTATCACCCTACATATCCTGCCGAAGATAAGTTACTTTTTTCTTTCATAACTAAGGTACATATTGTGCTTTGTTAAGATCTGCCTAAACTAGTCCTAATCCTAAGATAATGGTCTAGGACCTGGGCCTGACAACAAGGTCCAATCTTTACTTTTAGAATATAGGTGTTGGATACGAGGTGATGATAATGGTCAATTTGAGCTTTGGCTCTTTATACTTAAAATAGGCCCAAAGATCTTTACTCACACTCAGATGACCTTGATGGCTCATGTTGATCCAACCTGAACTCAGTCACAATAATAAAGGTGATATTTTGACACATGAAAAAAAGAGAAGGATGTTTACATATAAAAAATCATATTTTCAAACATATGCCAAAATAAGATTTAAATGTTATATATTTTATTTTGAGAAAAATAATATTGTCATCTCAAAGGTATTCTGCTAGTAGGAGAACAGTTTCTTGTATGATACAAAAGTGAATAAAAAAGTGCCTTTTAACTCATAAATCAAGTTCACATTTCAGAAAAATAATACACGTATATATATAACTTAAAACATATCAATTTTATTTTAGTTTTCAACATCCAAAGAAGAAGATTAGTTTAATGATCTTACTATTCTTAGTTTGAAAATAAATCACAAAAAGTAATTCAAAAATATTTTTTTAAAAATAACAAGTTTTCAACATCCAATTGATATGACTCATTTGAGGATCTATCAAGGGGTCAATCCTTTGATAAAAATCCCCACAAACCTTTATACACACATATAAAAATGAAAATTCCATCATATTTTTCTTAATAATCTTTATGTAATTTTGAAATGTCTTCAAAAATTAGTGCATTTTGCCCTCAATATTGACATTGAAATGGTTTGGAAGAGGGTTAGTGTTTACAATAGAATTATTCACATCTCCCTTGAAGGATATCCAACCATGCTTAAATAGCATAATGACATACTTTATAAAATGCCCTGCATGTCTCGATATTATATCAAATTTCATTAAAATGATAAATCACATTTCTCCTCAAGCTTGTACTTGTAAGGGTAAGTCTAATTTGACCAGTTGTCAGTATAACTCTCCTAAAGCCATTAAAAAAGGTGATAACTTTTCTTAATTTCAGATTATATATTCTAGGTATTATGATTATAAAAATAAGGTTGAGTATTCTAATGGTATGGACATTGGTTGTGGTTAAAATGTTGGGTGTTTTGGTAATAAGGTTATTGATTGTTTGAGGTGGTGCTTGGAAAAAAATGTCAATATTAATGGTATTTAGGTTATTTGAGAGTGTAGGGTAAGCTTGATAAGATGGAGTATATGATGGAGGAGTGATATTTTGAGTGAAGTATGGGTGATAAGGTCTTTTATGATGGTCTTTATAACCTTTTGGCTTATAGGTGTAATCATCCATATAATGTACTTTAATCTCCTTTTGTTTTACTAAAATTTCCTCCTTTATTTGGCCTTGACCTAATCATTTCATCAATTCTTCCAACTTTGATGGCCTGTTATACTCATTTAGCTATGAGCACAATTTTAACTAAACTAGTAGATCCAATTCCTAACAAGTAATCATAAAATGGACTATTAAAGGTGTTGATGAAAAGTTAAATTAATTATTTTTCCAAGAGAAATAGTCGAATACAGGCTACAACTTTTCACCAATGCTAGGTATTTTGTCTTTACAAATTCCTTACTTTTCTTATCCATCACTTGTAAGTTTGACCTGTCAGTCATTACTTTTAAATGGAACTTGTATTAACATATGAATTTATTTAGATATTTCAATTTTTTGATTTTGCTTCCATCCAAGATCATGCACCATGAAAGAGTAGTACCATTAAAACTCTCGTGGAAGAAATATATGAGTAGCCTATCATCTTTAATCATTTCTGTCATCTTACTATAATAGATTCTCAGATGAATCTTCAGGCATTCAACTCCTGTATATTTGGTGAATTTTGGCACCTTGAACTTTTAAAGGACTATTACATTTGGCACAAAGCATATCTTTGATGCTTTTATAAAATCATCAAATTCATGCCATTAATCTTTTTTAGGCATTCTTTCATTGCCAAAAATATTGTACCTCTTACTTCTTTTTAGGCTTTTCATTATTAATCTTTTTTGTAGTCAGCTCTAAAATGAAGGTAGATATTACTTGTGAAAATACTAAAAAATGATAAGGAGCTCTTGGAAATCCCTGGTTTATTAGTTCAATATGAACTGCTTCTTGACGGGCAATCCTTTATGGATGAAAACTTGAAGGTACATATGAAGACTTTGGAGCAATTGAAATGTGTTGCAGATATGCATTCCTAATAAATTTTCTTAGTTGAATTGATTTTTTTTTTTATATATATCTAATATTGACATTCTAATCTAATTGTATCAACTAGAAGCTAGAGAAGCTAACCTAGACAGTGGTGGCACATGCTGGTCATATGTAGTGCAAGACTCACACGTTGAGGATTTTGTGTTGCTAAGCACGTGTGCTTAATGCTCTACTGTTGAAACTTGCTAAATAAGACAAAAGGACCTGGTTCTCAGGTGGAAGATGATGAAGATAGTGACTGGGTTGACTTAAGAGCAATGTCTACTGTTTTTAGGCAAATTTAATGGTTGGGTTTGTGATGTTTATTAGTGTTTTGAGTCCTTTTGATATGGGTTGAAGGGTAGTTTGAGGTTGGTGGATTGTGTTTTAAGAGGTGATTGGGTGGCGATTTGAGAAGTGGCAATGGGTTGTTATTAAGGAGAGATTGGGTGTTTGTTGTTTGAAAGAGGAAGCTTTGGTTCGAATGAGTCCAATGATGTGTTCCATGGATTGACTTGGCTGGAAACTAGTTAGAGATGTGGGATACGACAATTGAAAAGGACAAGTGGATTTAGTGGGTGTTTGTTTACGCGGTAGCTTTAGCTTTTAAAGCAAACCGTGTAAATTAGGTGTTTGGTAACATGAAAAAAACAGTTTATTGTTTGGTGGGCCCCATAATTTTTTCATCAAACTGGCGTTTTGCACACAACAGCTGGGAGCTGCTTCTTTTGTAATTCACCTGGGCACTGTTCATAACAGTGCCCATGCCAGGGGATGCCAGGTGAATTAAATTCACTTGCAACGCGAGAAGCATTCACCTGATTTTGTTCACGTGAACAATGAATTTAACCGAAAGTACTTTTTATAATTTTTTTTCAAACTACAACTATAATAGCTACCATAATACCGAACACATTCGTAGAATGTAGAGTAAAGAACATGGCTAGGGTGTTTACCTTGGGAGAAAGGCGAAAGAAGATGAATAAAGGTTGCCTGTGTGATTTAGGTTGCTTGTGTCTTAATATATTCTCTCATTATTTTTTCTCCTAATATTTTTTTCTAGTGCCTCTCATACTCTTCTAAATTTTTTCTATGTATCGTGATTTAACCTTTTCACCATTTATTATCTCCTCATCTCTTTATCTTATAGTTGTTCTGGTGAGGGACTTAAAACTTCTATATTTATTTTGATGCATATTTATTTACTTACCTGCCATTCCACTCCATAATTTTTTATTTATTTTTCTCAAGATTTTTTATTTTTTAAAAAAATATATTGGAAAATATATAGTGGTTAAGAATCGGTTACTTCATTGATCTTGATCTAACTTTTATTCCGCCAAGGACACAATTTAATTAAGGCTGCTCGTCTGTTCTCCACCCGGCCACGTCATGGAGAATGTTCCTCTTCAAATTTTGGAGATTCCCTGTAGAATACCTTATGCATTAAGTTATCTGGCTGGTGACTCATCGTTTAGATTACAGTGCTTGTTTTTATCTTCCAAAGCTCTCGTAGTATCTGCTTGCACCTTTTGCCGTCTTAGAGTATTTTATTTCTATATATGCCAACGGCATAGAAATTGTTAATTCATATTATATGTGTGGGCTGCCTTGATAATATCAACATGAAGCTAACTGGTATAAATTATATACAAGCTAGTAATTATTTGTCATGCTTCAAATATTAATTAATATTATAATAGAAAATAATATAAACATATCATTTGATTTTATTTAATAATTTAAATGATTAAATTAAGATGATTTTTTAATATGCTATCAGAGTTTTGATGACCTAACGATTATAAGTTTCAATCTTATTATTTTTATTTATTTGATAAAAATTAAATATAAGGTAATATGAATATGTATAAATTTTAAAATTAAAGTGTTTTTATTTGAGGAGGTATGTTAAAAAATAATATAAATTATATTTTAAAATTTTATTATTAAATTAAAATGATTATTTAAAAATAAATAATAATGAAAGGATTCGCATGGTGAATAATTTTTTCGTCGTGTAGTTAGAAGCCTAGGACTGTTCAAGTTATCGAGTCAGAGTAGAAGCTATACTTGACATACCAAACTGTGAGCTGCTATCCATTTTGAGATGGAAAATGCTATATTGTCCTTGGAAGGGAATAATCCTGAAGTTGAAGAAAAGTCAAGTTCTGCAAATAAAAGTTCTGAAAGTGTGGATGGAGGGAAGACATGGAAGCAAACTCCGTTCTATTGTTCTGAAGGATTGGGACTGTCTGCAGGTGTTGATTCTCTTTGTTCCGAGGATGAAGTGCTGTATCAAGACGAGCAGGAATTGCAAGATCAAACATTGTTGGGTTATGCAGCTTTTGATGATCTCAAATTTGATGGCCTGTCTCCGTCTACACAGAATTGTCAGGAGGAGATCACAAAGCTTGGTGAAATCGTCCAAAATGGGAATCAAGACAGCGAACACAAGAAGGACAAACGATCTGAGGAATTGCATTTAGCTTCTCTTGAGCTGCTAAGAAGATTTGGTAATGGGTTCAGACTCTTGAAGAGTGGAAGGATAGTTGAGCCAACTTATGATGCACCACCGTACACAGAGGTGGAGAGCCGGGGATTCTCAACAGAAGAAATCATGGGGATTGCTGGGGCAAAGTTTATCCAGTCTGCTTCCCAATCAGTTGATGTTTCCTCTATGTTTGACAATCCCTTCGATCTTTCTTTGGCTGGTCTTTCCCACGAGGATGCCAAAATGGTGGAGCTCTCTGAATTCCTTTTGGCTTCTGCTGAGAAAGTAAGTTGTGAACAGTTTGACAGTGCGCGGAGACTACTCAAACATTGCGAAGAATGTTCTTCTGATGTTGGAAATCCAGTCGAAAGAGTAGTTTATTATTTCTCTGAAGCTCTTCGAGAGAGAATTGAAATAAAATCTGGAAGAGTTACTTCAAACGGCTTGAAGAAGAATAAGTCAGTTCATATCTATGATACAATGAAGACTTCAAAGCAATCATTTGATATGGACACTGCAATGATGAGGCCGAACCCGACCATTCTGGAATGTCAAAGAGTAATGCCCTTTTGTCAGATTTCGCATTTTGCAGGAATACAAGCCATTGTGGAGAATGTGGCTGAGGCGAAAAGGATTCACATAATTGATCTTGTAATCAGGAATGGCGCACAATGGGCAATCTTAATGCAAGCTTTAGCATCTCGGTGTGAGTGCCCTCTTGAGCTTCTCAAGATAACTGCTATAGGGACGACTTCAAAGCATTTAATCGAGGATACAGGGAGGTGGCTAAAGAGTTTTGCGCAGAACATGAACATACCATTTTCTTTTAAGATAGTAATGGTTTCGGACCTTTTGGATCTGAAAGAGAATCTATTAGAGATAGATGTTGAAGAAAAAATAGCTGTTTACTCTTCATATCTGCCTCGGAAATTGATTGCAATGCCAAATCGGCTGGATTCCATGATGAAAATGATCAGAAACATCAATCCATGTATAATGGTGGTCACCGAAGTAGAGGCAAATCACAATGCACCATCTTTTGTGCATCGTTTCGTTGATTTACTGTTTTACTACAGTGCATATTTTGATTGCCTTGATGCTTGTATGGAGAGGGATGATCCAAATAGGATGATTACGGAGTCACTGTATTTTGGTGAAGGAATCAGAAACAGTGTAGCTAGTGAAGGAGAGGAAAGAATAATTCGAAGCGTGAAGCTTGATGTCTGGAGGGCTTTCTTTGCTCGTTTTGGCATGGTGGAGACTGACCTAAGCTCATCATCGTTGGACCAAGCAAAACTGATAGTTAAGAAATTTAATTTTGCAAGCTCTTTTACACTTGATGTGGACGGGAAGAGCTTGTTGTTTGGATGGAAGGGGACACCACTCCACTCCCTTTCTGCTTGGAACTTCACTTGATCGCAAAAGGGTGTTGATAAAATCTGAATTCTTTCGAGTAATCCCTTCCAGGATCCTTTCTGGAGTCGTTATTGATCGATGAGCAGTTTCTTTCTCGATATATGTTGATTTATGTGGAAAGGAAGATCTCATGCTTAAGTCATGGTTGCTGTTCTGGAGCCGGACAATTGTGCTTTTAACCATAGAATCCTTATGTATAAGTCCTAATTATCTCCATTAAATGTTCAGCTGCTCAATTGTGAAACTTAAGTTTTTTTGTTATGATGATAGGAATTTCTGTGATGGTTTCAAATTAATCCGAATCATAATTTCCATATCTTTTTAATTAGAAAGGTTATTGATAGAAGCAAAAGCTAAATAAAACAATAGAGCATTGAAAATACAAGAATTTAATTAGCGAAGAGAACTACAAATACAAACCTTAAATTTACAATTTTTTTCTCTGAAATTTATATATATACGGTGGTTGTTTTTTAAGAGATTTACAAGATTTTTAAATAAACTAAAACAATTTAAAATCCAAAAACATTAAGGAAATTAAAACTAAATTCATAATAAAATAGGAAATTAATAAAATTAACTCAGACAGGAGTATCTGAGTCTAAAACCTAATTCTAAAAATCTAATAGTTCGTAAAGACACGTAGTTACTTTATATAAGAAAACTACCTTCTAAATAACTTCAAAATAGTCAAATTTCTTGTTATTTTAATTTTAATGTGCTAACCTAGCTCTAGCTTTAAGTATGAATACACTTCTTCTTAAACTTGGACGTATTTCACAATTACATAAAAATATTTGTCAAGCATTCACATTTAATAATGTTGGACTCTCACCTGAATATTAGAAATTTCTGTTTCTAGAAGTCCAGCCGCTGCATGAAGAATGAAAGGTACACTACTCAACTTCTTTTATCAAAACAGGTGAACAGTTCTGCAGTGTTTTGCTTCCAAAATGATGACAGATCATTCTCTAAAAGCCAGCTCCCATGAGCGAGATCAAAAATATTTGTACACAAAACGAAAACAATGATAAAACTTCTGCATTGAAATCCCAAATTGAAGAAAAATTGCATGCTCCTACAAGGGGGAAAAACAAGAACAAAAGGAGGGAAAATGTGTCCTTCCCTGCAGCAACATGCGGCCACCTGTAAATATTATCATCTTGAATGATATGTGGGCACCCTAGGGGTGCTTCCATGAAATAAATAACCGCAAGGTTCAGGATACGCACGCCTTGTTTAGAAGTCAATTGACTCAGAAAACATATTGCAAGTGAACAATCCTGTGGCCACAGTAATGCCTAGTTGGATTTCCGCGATTTAGAAAAGGTTAGTGAACAATGTCAAGGTGAATAGTAGCAGCTTTCTCTCTGTTAGCTTTTTGACCATGGCCATTTTGGAATGTAAATCGGCAAGGAACTCAAATTTTTCAAGTCCCAAGAGCTCCTTCAGGTGTTCGTAGTTTAAAAGAGCGAAAGGGCCAAATGATTCGAGTCTAGAGTCTCAAACTAATTACGAACAAGACATCTATGCTGAACCTTATCCAGACGTTTTCGCTTCAGTGACGAAATGTATAAACAAATTCCAGAAAGCATTCTTAAGATCCTCCCCGAAGAATGAAAAGAAACAGACTAGAAGAATCATCTATCACGGGACGAGTTAGATCAGACCATTTGTATGAATCAATCCCAGTACTGGTAGTGTTCAACTGGTAAGCTTGTATCTCATAATCAATTCTCCACATAGTATTCTTCAAATTTCCACAGATCATGCTGGAAAAATTAACATCAGGGAGGCCTTGAACGTACATGCACAAGGACTTCATAATTGATGCATGAACACTGCCTTTGAAGCTCTAATAAAATATGACCTCTCCCCTCTCAATTCTAATCAGATGAAATTTCAACTTGTGTGCAACTGAACATTCTGCACATTTCTTCTCCATTCTCAAACAAAAACACTTCCTCTACCGGCGGGCTTCTCTGGGCCAAACAATACGTACAGAGATTAGTTGCGGGAGTTTCTTGTGCGCATAGAGGAGGCTTAATATATGACAGCACCAACCTCCAACACAACCATAGCTATTGTACAAAGCTTCCTCCTTGTACACTTAGGAACCTTTCTGTCGTGGGATCAAATCATACTTCACACTTGGAATAGATTTACCACGTACCGATTCAAAAGGACCATATTTGTGCATAGAAAAGATTACTCAAGCAATATGACAATATCTAAATTTCATTTATCTAATAAAGACACTACGACATTTTATGTTTTACCTGCCTCCTTTCTGACACAAGAACCTTCAAGTTTCCACAGATTAACCTCACCCCTTCCCCCACGATGACAAGCGCACAAAAAAAATTATGAACTGCCGATGGAAATACACAAGTTCCCAGAAAGTTTTCTTTTAAACAAACTTAAGACTGATAGTGATAGAGATTTTCCTTTCCAGGAACAAAAAAGCAGTGCACTCTACCAGAAAATAATCACAGAAGGAATCAAGGTAAATATCCTCAGTTATCTTTTCTTATTTTGTTTTGTTTTCTATCCACACGCCACATAACCAGAAACCTTACAATCTCACAATTATCTACCAAATCATACCACCCGCCACCCTCCAAAGACAACTTGATGTGTTGTACCAAAATTATAATGATATTACCAAAATAATAACGGTACAGCTCAATAGTAAGAAGTGCCAGGAAGAGCCTGTCCAACAAAATTTCCTGGACTCTGTTCCTTGAACATTAAATGCCATATAAACACTCAACAACAAATCTACAAATAGCCTCACAAAAGCCAAAATCCCAAAAATTAAACATATAAGAAACACTGCTATACCCTTATTCTCCATAGATTTCTGAATCTCTAGAACCCTTTCAATCTTTGATCTGCAAATTAGAGACACTGATTAGATCCCCACATTTTCGAAAACATCAAGGGGGACAAAAGGGAGAAAAAACAAAAGACCAATTAGCAACAAAATTGAAGGAAACAAGGAATAAAGAATACTGTAATAAATAATTGAATAATTCTACTAAAAAATCATACAAGGGGAAAATAACAACAGGAGGGAAATATTTGTAATAAAAAAGATATAGTGGTAGATGAGAAATGGATAATCTAATTGTTCCCTTAATATCCTATTACTGTTATGGGATAATCCAACATGGTCTGAAAATCATCAAGTCATTAAAAAGACATGTCGCTCAAAGCCATGCATGATCCTTCCAGAAGCCAGTCCAGCACTTGACACATACTAATGATATCTCACAGGCACTTACAAATACCTTTGAGACTCATGTAAGGGGACCCAAGTGGATTAGGGTACTAATACATTTGCCCTGTCCCTTTCATTGCATCTATACGAACTTAGACAGGTATTTTCCATGATGCCACTGATCAAGATGCACAAGGACACAGAAACCCATATTATTAGGAGGCCCATGTATAGATGTTCCTCTTCACATTATCTTAAGAGCTGAGTTTTTTTCTTTTTTCTTCTTTCCTTTCTTACTCTCCCTTTTCCTTTTAAGAGAGAACTTATCCAAGGAGAAGGCATAATCAATTCCTACACTTCCAGAAGATTAAGCCCTCTATCCCCAGGAAGGAAAAGTTATTTAACTTTCTGACTGCAATAGATAAGAAACCCTCGTCCATTTTTCTTTTGATTTTTCACTTTTCCTTAAGCCATTAGTTTCTCAATACTTGGGATCTTTTTACACGGTTTATATTATGCTTGCTACAGCTAATATAGTTGCTTAATTGTAGTTATTTGTTTAATTTTTGCTCACTACCACTTCGGATTACTACAAGTCACTAGCAACCCCGTCATTTTATTTTTTTCCAAATAATGTTTAAGGCCATCCTCATATGCACTGTTTGAAGTTTAATAAAGCATGTTATGTTGCAAAGTTCTTTGGTCTCAAAAGATTGGAGTCCTAGATCAATCCCTGTATCAAGGGTTCTTTTTATAAAAAAAAAAACAATGCCAAATATAAGCTGTGTAAACAAATTTTAAAAGCATGGTACCCAAAAGCAGATGAAATATATCACTAAGGAAAAGAAGTAACCTGAGAATCAAATTATCCCTTAGGAGTCCGTCCAACTGTGTGGAAGCAAGGGATTTCCAAGAAATAAGATCATTAACATCTTTGGCCTGCAAATTGTAATTAACAGTAAAAGAGAGTTGAAAAACAACAGCTAGAATCCAAGAAATAATCAAAACCAAAAGAGTTAAGAAATCCACGTACAATGAGATCCTGGCTGCTGTGGAGACTCTTTACATCTGATCTCATCTTCTCTAAAAGTATATCTTTCTCTCCTAAATCCTTGTCAATTTCTTTGAAAATATTGCCGTATTTAGAATTCACTTCCTCAAGGTATCGCTCCAAAATGGATAAACTCAAGTCCAGAGAACGAACTTTTTGCATCAATATTTTGAGAACAGAGTCCCCAGGCATCCTGCCAACTTGTTGATGCCGAACTTCTTCAACTGGATCTGGCAATTTATTTTTCACAACTTCATTCTTTGCATTTGAGTTTTCCACTGAAGAGTCTTCCACATCACTGTACAAGTCTGTATAAGTATCATCATCCTGAGTGGACTCTAGTTGGGATGATGGTGGTTTCTGCTCACCAGCTCCCACCTCATATCCAAATAAATTATCTTGATCAGAGATCATATCCTCCAGCATTTGCTCGACAGCATCCACTCCATAAATTTCAATAACACTTAACGTACAATAAAATTCTGAACCATAATGGCTCAGAAGATTCAACCTTAGATATCTCACCCCTATCAGCACCTGAAGAGTAAACCTCTGAGCATGCTTAACATTTGCAGCTGTAAAATTCCCAAGCTTCACCCAGTCGCCTGTTGGATAGACCAAGCTTCCAAGCAGCTCAAAATGTTTCAAGTTAGAAGAATAATGCTCAAAATTTGCTATTTCAATAGTATCTACCAGTGTTTCTTCTGACAGTTCTATTACAACAAATTTCTCCTCTGCGGAGCATGGATTCCGAAGGTACTTATCCTTGTCTCCGACTAAGATATTGGAGGCCCCCTTTGCTTCCTTATTGAAAGCCAAAACCTTGGCTCCTTTGGAAGCTGAAGCATAGTTGTATTCTTTACCTCCAGGCTCCATCCTATGAATTACACCTCCAACTTGACCAGTTCCAGGTTTACTTTTAGAGCTAAATGCTCTACTTTTGAATTCATCAAGACCGAGGGGCACAACACGAGATGGTCGATCAGTCTTTTGAGCATTATTTTCAGACTTCACAGCTGAACCAGAGTCTACCTCAGATTGCTCAACAGCAAAGGCATCATTTGTGTTTCCTTCACTAATAAGCAATGTGTCACTGGAACCTCGCGTTTCAGCACTATCTGTACACGAGCTCTCATCAGAACACACAGGACAAGTTTCTTTTGATTGATTTTTATCTACAGAAACAGAGCATTTGCTGGGTTCTGCTGTTGCTTCATTCCAAGTGGATATGCTAACTGGAAGGTCTCCAGACCCATCTACATCAAAGGAAATAAAAGATTAGCTTGTAAGAATCTATGAAAACAATGCAGCTAAAAGATGAAAGAATTTTGAAATAGCACAGATCCGGAATAACATCACTAATTTATACCAAAGATACCTCAAGGAAGAAGAATTAAAGGCAAAGCCTAATTGAAAACAAATTCTACTTCAACATGAATATTATTGTCCCATAAGCTTCCTATGAGTGGCAACATTGGCAATTTAAGATAACAATGTGTGCCTTTCTTTACAGATTTTGGGGAAAAAACTACCATGTTTAAGCTTTCCTAAGACAACATATAATAATATTAGGGGAAAGAAAAGGCTAAAAAAGTATTAAAAGATTAATTGCAGACGCTGGGACAATTGCATAGACAAGACCATGTCAGTTTGTAGGAAGTATAAGATCAAGTTATAAACATAGACACTTCAAACAAATATAATTAGAGGAATTGTAACATGAATCTAGTGGAGAGTAATGCCCTATCAGAACAAAGTTTACCAACCAAACAGTCTCAAACCCTATGGAATCAACATACATTAGTAACACAAGATCAAAGAAAGCAGGTACTTATAAACAAATCAACCACCAACCCCACAGCTGGTAGTTATAAACACTCAACCACTACCACCACCATTGCCATTTCTTGCCTATTTCTCAATATGATTGTTGGTTTATTTAATAGAAAAACAACTTTAAAAAAAAATTCCATTTTTTATCTCTGGCACATTACTGGGCCATTTTTTATGGTAATTTCCATCAGATGGAAAGCCTTGCTCTCTTCGCATCTTTTAACTTAATAGATCGCTAAGAACATCAAGAAAAATTGATAGGAAGCTTACCTGTATAACCATCGCCATGACTGATCCATATACTCAAGAGAAAGACAAGCCCCCACAAAACAAAAACCAAAGACAAAGAAACCTTGTAGAATTGATTCTTTCCACGAATATCCTTCTCCAAAGCTCTTCTTTCAAGAAAAGCTCTACGTGATCTCTGCATCGCTCATCAATCCGACATAAATGGCTAGCTAACTTTCAAGTTTTAATAAAAAAAAAATATATTAACCTGCAACAAATAGCACAAGAACTTAACTTCATTTCCACAATCAAAATCCAAAAAAACAAGTACGATTTAAATCCAAATTCAGAGAATTATAAAGGGCTTTCATTTAACTTGCAAATTCAGCTAAAAAGGACATTGACAACTCCTAATTCAACAAAGTGGGCAAAGGGGTTTTCTTCAGAAACAAACAAAACACTCAAAAGGCAAAAAGAAAGTTACTCCTTAAGCAATGAAGTTGATATTCTACAGCGGGTTCATCATTAAACAGTCGGGAAAAAAAATCAACTTAGCGGTAAAGCAAAAACAAAAGAACCACTTGGATCATAAGCAACATACACAGTGAAACAACTCTGGCTATAACTAAACTAAATCAACAAATCCCATTAAAAGAAAACAGATTTCCATAAAAGCACCCCAAATAAAACTAAAAACAACGAAATATAGAGAAAATGATATGCCAATGAATTTATTTAAAAAGGGTGATGAAGAAATCACCTGTATTGAATTGAGTTTGGGAAAAACTAAAAAGAAGGAGTGATCTTTAAGATTTCTCGGCCAAGGAGAAGAAGAGGTGAAAAATCGGGAAGGTCAACTTAACGTGGAAGGAGGTGGAAAGGGCAAGAGTTTAAGGCGAGTGTCTTCCGCGTTGTTGTGAAGAGTCCTTTTCTGATTTGATCCAGCGTTTTTTTTTTTAATTTAACTATTACCCGCAATTACTGCTTCTCACACTACAACTGCTGCAAGCAACTCCTCATCATAGTAAGCATTGTCTCTCTTTTGCAACGCATGCATCTCTTCTCCCTGTTTGCTTTCGGCTTCTCTGTATCAATTTCGTAAGGTCTCTCTCTTGTTTTCAAACAAAAGTTCCGGACTGATTGATGATGCCGTTTTCTTTTAAATAATTCAAACACCACCTTGTCTTGTCTCCTCTCTAATTGGTGCTCTCTTTAGTTTTGAATTTACCCCTTGCTTAAATTTGAATGAAAGGAAAGGATTTCTTTTATGGATATTAATTGAGGTCTCGTGTCCTTCCTTAATACAAACTTTGAATTTGGATTAGTATCTTGTGTCATGATTATCTTTGCAAATTAGATATTTAAGATTATGATAATGGTTTTTTAAAGTAATTTTTATTTGAAAATATAAAAAAAATTATTGGTAATATAAGTATATGATCTAAAAATATAAAAAAATTAATTTGAAATAAAATAAAATAAAAATTTTAATTTTTTTTTCAAAATTTTTTTAAAATGCAAAAATAAATATCATCAAAATCACATCTGCTAAATCTATTCAAGCCTATAAGATTCATTTAAAAACTAATCAATTTAGAGTTTATTTGGTATTGTGGTAACTGTTGATTTTCAAAATGTTTTTCACTCGAAAATACATTAAAATAATATATTTTTATTTTTAAAAAATTATTTGTGACTTCAGCACATCAAAACAATTAGAAAATATAAAGAAATAGTTTAAAATAAAAAAAACAATAAAAATTTTTTTCAAAAATATTTTTAAAATATAAAAACAAAAGGATATTTATTTCAAGGATAGAAGTAAAACTAATCAAAATTATATAGGTGATCCGATAAGTTAAGCAATTAAAAATTAATTCATAATTTTAAAAATATCTAAAATAATGATTTTTTAGTATAATTTTAAAAGCTAATTTAATGGGTTGACTTATAACTAGACTGAATTTTAAAAGAATAAAGAACGATAAAAACTCAAGTTGATGTAATAAAATCTAGTTAAGAATTCAATTGCATCCCAATTATTTATTTATTTATTTTAACAAATATGACAATAATAATTAAGAGTCGGCTGCCTCAAGCCTAAGGCCGAATTGATCACCGGACAAATTTAAAAACTATATTTTTAACATAAAAAAATGAATTATATTATTTTAATTTATCTAGATTAATTCAGAAAACTGACAGCTAGGTCCAGGTCGGTCTGATTTAATTACTATGTACAAAATCCCTATATTTACCAGAGCCAAAACAATTTACGTGCTACCATCGTGTAAAGTGTAATCCGTGTTCCAGACGAAGAAATCTGTAAGCATTAGTTATCATTTCACTCGTGGACCAATAAAGTAGGACCACGTACGCATTACAGCTCACAGCATTGTGAGGCGTTCTAGGCTCCTCTAACCACCTGGTTGACAGATAGACTCTAGGGTGCCGTGCGTGGATTCTTAGCGTGTCTAAAAGAAAGTGAAAAATGAGCTGTCATGCTCGCACATAGAGATATTGATATTGCGTCGACAGCGTTGTGTTTTGTATCTTTTTAAAAATATTTTTTAAAAAATAAAATAAAAATATTTTTTTCTTCATTTTAATTTTTTATATTTTTTTAATATATTCCTATCACAAATAAATTTTAAAAAAATAAAAAATATATTATTCTAATATATTTTAAAGCAAAAATCATTTTAAAAAATAAACTCTATCACAATACTAAATAAACTCTAATGCACTTTTTGTTTACAATTTGGATTTAGGGAGAGAGTGATTAATAATAATAATAGAGTGTGGCACCTTTCATTTTTAAGTGTTTTTAAAAAGTGTATTTTTCTAGAAAAAAATATTAAATTAATTATTTTTTAATATTTTTTAATGATTTTGATATGTTAATATTAAAAATTAAAATAAATTTAAAAAATTATTTCAAAGCATTTTTATATAAAAAATATTTTTGAAAAGTAAATTGCACTATAAGACCAAACACACACTAACTAGGTTGTTTTAATATGCCAAAACCATGTTTTATGGTCCGTGAAGTTTTTCATTTAGGCTAATTTCATACTAATGTTTTTTGTTAAAAAAAAATATCTTTGCATTTATTTTTTTCTTGAATGTTTTCCATGATTGTGAAAAAAATTCTTTAAAATGGGTTTCTAAAAGTTTTCTTTCTTAAAAAAAAAGAAAGATAAGCCATGGTGGGGATACTGGACCATAGACATGATTTATGCACGCATATGATTATAGATGATAGAGGGTAATACAACCTCTTGAGATACTGAGCTTTAACGTATGTTTTTTATTTAATTTGTTTGAATTTTTAGTTGAATTTTATTAATTAGATTTTATTTATGTTAGACAATTTTATTTATTAATTAGACTTTATTTATGTTGGCAGTTTTGTTTTATAGGTTGCGTCTAATAATTGGTTGTTGTAGGGTTTATTATTTATATGTAACTTTACAGACACTACGTTCAATTTGATGATTTGAATAAAAAATTACCGAGTTGCAAACTTTTTCAAACCATTTATCTTCTCTTCTTCAACTCTCTCTTCTCTTTCTTTGCCTTTTTTTTCTTACTTCTTTTCTTAAATCTCTTTTGTTCTGCGTCAGCTTTGGTATCAGAGCAATGCTTTTAACTGGTTTTGCAGTTCAACAATCCATTGGCTTGTTCAAACTAAAAAAAAAACTCAACACAATTTCTAAACCCTAGAAATTATAGAGAGACATCATTATCATCGATAATGATCTAGATAACTTTTGTGCAACCACATTTCCTGC
The DNA here is from genome assembly GCA_007827005.2 of Populus simonii. Classification (NCBI taxonomy): domain Eukaryota; kingdom Viridiplantae; phylum Streptophyta; class Magnoliopsida; order Malpighiales; family Salicaceae; genus Populus; species Populus simonii. The sequence continues at coordinate 61,693 of VJNQ02000542.1, forward strand.
AAAGTCACCTTAACCAAACACGCCTTAGGCACCCTAGCCATCATGCAAGTGCTTACATTCTCCCCTCTTTGATAAATTTCACCCTTTAAATTTAAATTTTGCCTATACCTAACAACTTGGACTTTCTTGGTTATTCTTTTATTCATTTTCATCCAATCATAATTAATTATACTATTTCTTGGCTATAAGGCCTTCTTTTCCCTTTTCTCTTTTTCACCCAATTCTACCATTATCTTGTTCATTTCATGTTGATGCCAACTCGTACATATGTGTAAGTTTATGTATATCAATCAATAAATAACTTCCTACCTTTATGCCATATCCACCGGAAAAATCCACTTAGCATAATATTTCATATAATGTTTGCCAATCAAATCTTGTTCTCCAAATTTCTTTTTAACTTATCTTAGTTTCTTTTATCATCATAGATCATATGTACTATCTATTTTCACATTTACTATTATTTCCATTATTTATCCATTTATTTTCATCTCGAGTTTTCATTACTCATCGAGGTCTAATTACTTCTGGTCCTATATTTATGCAAGGGTTTACAGCATGCGAGTAATGTTATACCATATAAAATATTATAAATAGTTGAGTTAAATACTTATGTCATTAAATTATCATTAAACTTTGGTATTACCTCTACTTATAATACAAATGACTTAATTATATATAAATTGCAACATCTTATCCATGATGATCCTTTTGATACCCCTACCTTATTATCTCCATGATTGGCCAAAATGAACATATTAATGTTAATTTAGATGCATAAGTTGTTTTTCCTAGGGATGGTAAGATTTAACAAATCCTAATTTATGAGATAGATGATCAAATTTAGACTATACTTGGATTACTAAAAAGACATCACAACAGTTTGATCATAATCATTGAGAGCATCATCAAATCCTCCTTGAACTACACTCGATGGGGTCAAGTGTCTTAACCCTAAAAGAGTTGGTTGGGACACTGGACCTAATACTTGGTTTATGCATGCATGTGATCATAAATAATAGAGGGTACCTCAACTTATTAAGAGATTAGGCTTTAGCTTACTTTTTTGGGTTATTTTATTTGAACTTTTTGTTGAGTTTTATTAACTATGTTTTATTTATTTTGGACAATTTTATTTAGTGAACTAAGCTCAATAGTTGGTTGTTTTAGAGTTTATTATTTATATGTAACTTTCTAGATATTACGTTCAATTATTGATGATTGAATAAAAATTGTAAAGTTACAAACTTTTTCAACCTCTTTCTCTTCTTTTCTCTTCTTTAACTTTCTTTTCTCTTTCTTTAGGTTTTTCCTTTTCTTAACTTTAGTTATTGATCCTCAATAAGGCATGTGATAAACTTAAAATTATCTTTGTTTATAGTTATTATTACGCATATAGAAGGATCCCCAAGATTTTCCTCAAATCATGATGTACCTTTTATCAAAACTCAATCACATGATTCTAGGCAATCCCTTGATTATAGACAATAGCTATATATAGATGGATACGTTGACTCTGTATATTAATTACCTTGCTGTAATATTGCTAAAGAGACTCTATAAATAAGATGTGCACCACCAAACAAAGGTACAATGGTTTTACAAACCTTGTCATGGATTCACCTCCCTCGATCCAAATGGCCTCTGAAACTCCGTCCTCTACTCTATCCTTCAAAATCATGGTCCATCTTTTGACCATCAAGTTATCTTCTTCTAAGTTTCTCCTCTGGCGTAGCCAAGTGCTGCCATTACTATAGTGTCACCATCTTCTTGGATATGTTGATGGCTTTATTAAACCTCCTTCTGCAACTATCGGTTCTGATGACTCTGCCGCTATCAATCCAGCATTTGCTAAATAGCAGCAGACCGATCAACTTGTACTAAGCCTTCTCCTTACTTCTTTAACTGAAAAAGCCATGTCTGCTGTTGTTGGCCTAACCTCTTCACATGACGTCTGGTCCACTCTAGAGACAACCTTCAATCATTGTTCTAAATCCCGGGAGTTACGTTTCAAAGATGAATTGCAGGACATGAAGAAAGACACTCGATCTGTTGTTGAATATTCCGGTGAGTTCAAATCCGTTTGTGACCAGCTTGCTGCCATGGGTCGCCCCATAGATGATCTCGACAAAACACACTGGTATTTACGTTGACTTGGCTCTACTTTCTCCATCTTTTCTACTACACAGTTATCTCTTTCATCTTTCCCTTCTTTTACAGAGATTGTTCCCATGACAGAGAGTTATGAAAATTTTATTAAATCATTGGAGCTGCCTCCCACGGGATCCATTTCTGCTGCCTTCACTGCCTATCACAGTAATAAATCTGTCTCTGCTCGTGGTGGTAATTGTGCTTCTCGTGGGGTTCGTAGCCGTGGAAATGGTCGTTTTCAATGCAACCGCCCTATTCACTGTCAGATTTGTTGTGAGGATGGTCATTATGCTACTTCTTGTCATGACCGTTACTCTCATTCCTCAAAATCTGCCAACCTTGTGGAGTCTTTTACTCAGGCCTCTGATTGATATACGGACACCGGCATTACTGCACACATGACTAATGATGTTGCTTAGTTGGACAAGTCTGATACGTACACTGGTAAGGATTGTGTTGTAGTCGGTAATGGTGCTACTCTTCCCATTTCTCATACTGGTATCCTTTCTCTCACCTCTTCCCTTACTTTAAAGGATGTTTTAGTCGTGCTTAGCTTAACCAAAAATTTGATTTCCATTAGCAAACTTACCTCTGGTTTCCCTTTCTCTATCACTTTTACTAATGACCGCTTTATTATACAAAATCTAGTCACAAGAAAAGTGGTGGCAACCGGGCAGCGTGAAAATGATCTTTATGTGCTTGAGCGTAGACATCACTCTTTACTTTCTGTTTTTTCCAATAACTGTCCTCGAGCTTCATTTGATGTTTGGCATGCATGTTTGGGCTATGTGTCTCACTTTATTATTTCTCTTTTAAATAAAAAGCGTCAATTATGTGTGACCTCTTTGCTGCCTGCTCCCACTATTTGCTCTAGTTGTTAACTCACAAAAAGTCATAGATTGCTATTTCAACATAATGACAAACGGGCATCTCATGTTTTGGATCTTATTCATTGTGATTTATGAGGTCCATCTCTCGTTTCATCCAATTTAGGTTATAAATATTATATTACTTTTGTTGATGATCATTCCCGATTTACGTGGCTCTATCCTTTAAAATTTAAATCAAACTTTTTTGCATTTTTCTTCAATTTCAGAAAATTGTAGAAAATCAGTTTTCACTTAAAATCAAAGCATTTCAAAGCAATAGAGGCACTGAATTTACAAATCATCTTTTTCAGGATCATTTACTAAATTATGGCATTCATCATCAAATGTCTTGCCCTTATACACCAGCCTAAAATGGCCAGGACGAGCGAAAACATCGACATATAACTGAAACTGGTTTAACAATGCTTTTTCACTCACATGTTCCTCTGCGATTCTGGATTGATGCCTTTAGCACAACCGCTTTCATTGTTAACCGGTTGCCCACACAACTTTTTGATGGCTTGTCTCCTTTTGAGATTCTATACAGTAAATCTCCCACTTATTCCAATTTTCATCCTTTTGGTTGCCTTGTATTTTCATACTTACGTGACTATGCTCCTCACAAATTAAGTCCTCGCAGTCGTCCATGTGTCTTTCTTAGCTACAGTATGTCCCATCATGGCTTTCGTTGTCTTGATTGTTCTACTAATCATGTATTTATTTCCAGGCATGCTATTTTTAATGAACTTAATTATCCTTTTCAAGGAACCTCTTGCTCTAGGCCCCTGCTTAACTCCCCTGTTGGTAGTGCATTCCTTGAGCCTGTTTCCATTCCAGTGGCTGAACTACCGACATGACCTGATCCTGTACTACGTTCATGTGGATCTTGCTTAACTGACCCATCTGCTAGTTTTGTTCCTCTTTCAGGTTTGCAGGCCCCCGCTGCTGAATCCACTATCCCTTCGATATATAAAAGGTTGTTACAGTTAGTTAAGATGAGGAATTATAAGGAATAAGAAGTGTATATAAGGGATTGTAATCATTTACTAAGGGGTAAACAATTATAGTCTATTGTTTTCTTCTCTTTCTATTTTCTTTTTTGTAACTACTTGTTAAGGTTAAACCTTAACATTTGGTATCAGAGCCAGTTTTAAGAATCAAACTTTGATAAGAAATCATTAAAAATGGTGGAAAGTAATAAAATAAAAGTTGTGGAGGAGTTTTGTCATAGACTTGAAGATCAAATACAAGAAATTCATCAAAGAACTAGGGGATTCCATGACTAAGAACAAAGAATAATGTTTAAAGTAAGGCAAGTAGATAAATCTACAAATTAAGGCATTAACAAACCAGTTTCAAGTGTTTTTTGGCCAATCAGACAAAAGAAAAAAAAGACTAGTGTGAGTACAAAATGATATATGGTTAATTGGTTTAATGAAAGAAAAATAAGAGTCAACACTAGTTCAGATGTAATATTATTCAAGTATAGGAGCCATGATCACTATAAAACTGGGTATAATATAGCATTGCTAATGGTGGATTTGCGAATATTTGTAGGAGACAATCCAAGATGCTGGTTGAGGAAGTGTATGAAGTATTTCAAGCTTACCTTTATTCCTGCCCAATAATGGGTAAAACTAGCATCATTATACTTAGATGGAAAGGCAAAACTTTGGTTTGAATGATTTATAAACAAAAATGATTATTTGTCTAGTTAGGAGGAATTTTCACAGGCTATACGCAAAAGGTTTGTCAACATGGATGATATTGTTAAAGAATTTAACAAATTAGTGCAAGAAAAGAATGTGGAATAATATGTGGAGAAGTTGAAAAAGTTAAATCATTGATACATGTACTGAACCTTCTATATATGAGTCTTACTACGTATTTAGTTTCATTAGTGGTTTCTTCTCATGTCTCCTAATACAAGCATGTCTGAGTCAGCTGAGTCTTTTGTATGTAAAGTTCATGTTTTTGATGTTGAGATTATAAAATGAATTAAACAAATAATGAAAATATAAAGTTCAAACTAAGTGTCATAATGCATTTAATATTGAAAATCATTTCATGATGATATTAGATCTGAATGGTATCTTTTTGAAACCAATCAACAATTGCATGCGAGTAATGTTATACCATATAAAGTGTTACAAATTATTAAATCAAATATTTATGTTATTAAACTACCATTAGACTTTAATACTATCTCTACTTTTAATACAAAGGACCTGATTATATATAAATTGCAACATCCTACTATGATGATCCTTTTAACATCCCTACCTTATTATCCTTATCATTGGCGCAAAAGAAACATATTAATGCTGCTTTAGATGCACAAGTTGTTTTTACCAGGGATGATGAGATTCAATGAATCCTAGTTTATGAGCTAGATGACTAGAATTAGACTATACTTCGATTATTAAAGAGACATCACAACAATTTAATCATAATATTTGGGAGCATTATCAAAGCCGTCTTAAATTACACTTAACAGGGTTGAGTTTCTCTAACCCTAAAAGAGTTGGTGGGGATACTGGACCTAATACATGGTTTATGCACGCATATAATCATAGATGATGGAGAGTATCCCAACCTATTGAGAGATTGAGCTTTAGATTTTTTTTAAAAAATTATTTGAACTTTTAGCTGAGTTTTATTAATTAGACTTTATTTATTTTAGATAGTTTTAATTGTGGACTAAGCCTATATGTAACTCTCTATACATTACCTTAAGTTATTACTAATTTGAAAAATTGCAGAGTTATAAACTTTTCCAACCTCTTTCTCTTTTCTTCTTTAACTTTCTCTTCTTTTTCTTTGGCTTATTCTACTTAACTTCCTTTTATTCTTTGTTCTTTGTTCTTGTCTTAAATTTTTTTTGTTCGATGGTAGATACAACACGTGTGGACTCCTGGTTGATAAACTCAAAATTATCTTTGTGTTGTAGCTATTTTTTTGTTTTTGATTCTTTAAAAAATTTATTAAACCTAAACTTAAATCTATTTGTTGAGTTTGAAAATCATATTTGAATGCTTCATGAATTTCCATCAAAATATATATATATTTTTTTTTATGAATTGAGTTTATTTATAATTTTAAATTATGATTTACTATGTTGTTAAGTTTACAATGTGCCAAGAAAAGTGAAATTTAGGAATGAAGTTAGAGTATGTTTGGTAATCATTAGTTTTTGTTTTTTTAACAAAAAACACTATGATAAAAGTCGATCACATTGTTAAGTGTGCGTGTCTATATAATCATAATCTTAACTATAAAAAATATAATTAACCCACTCCACTTGAATGCTCATATGCAAGATTCATATTTTAAAGTAAAATAAAATAAAAGAAGTTAGGTGAAAAAGTGTTTGAAAATGGTTTTTTTTAACTAAGATAGTGGAGCCAGTATGCGATTGTCTCTTACCATTAAGAAAAATTAATGGACAACACCTCATCCACCTATTTTATAAAAATAAAAAATGATGGTAAAGCATAAGGGGTTGTCCTTGCAAGCCCACACACCTCGCCTTCTATTTCATGGGCTAAACACTTTGGCCAATCTAGACCCAAACACCTAACTTTTTTCTATATTTTTTCTTTTAATTTAGTTTAAATTCATTAGAATAAATTAATCAGAATATTTTCTGGATATTATTTGATTAGATACAATTTGATTTTTTTTCAAATAAGGTTATAACATTTTTTTATAACATAAGCAAACACTTATTTTTTACAACTCTTCATGATGATATTTTTTTCTAAAACATTATTCAGTAGCTTTCATATGCATGTTAATTTTTATTGTCATACAACTAAATAAAAAATGGATTAAAAAAAAGCTATTAAACCTAACTAGGTCTATGACCTAGGTCGTGATTTTGGTGAGTTAACCTGAGTTGACCTGATTCGATCTAAAATATCATCGTTTTAGTGTATAAAAAGAAATGATTAAAATGAAGTTGTCTTGAATTTTTTTTAAAATAAAACAGGATTTTAACTAGGTCGTATTCGGATCTTGGTGACACTCCAAAAAACATTCTTGCACAAACCCACAAACTATGTATATTCTAATATTTTTAATACATTCTCATCAAGATTATCATAATTTTGGTAAAAAATGGCTAGTAAAAAAGGAATGTGATGGTAAGATAAAATGGTTTTATCGCTCATTTGATATTGTGGTAGTTGTTATTTTTTAAAGTGCTTATAATTTGAAAATACATCAAAATAATATATTTTTTTTTTTTTTAAAATTTATTTTTGATATCAGCATGTCAAAATGATATGAAAACATAAAAAAGAAATTAATTTGAAGTAAAGAAAAAAATATATAAATATATAAATTTTTTCAAAAGTAGTTTTGAAACAAAAAAACAAATAGGTAATTAGAGAGATGCTTTTCTTACCCTTATTTCATACCATTCAATTTTTTATATTTATTCTGATTTTTTATTAAATAAAGAACATAAAAAAATCTATAGAAAAAAAATTAGGAAAGGAGGAATCTTAGTAGCAAATCATTTTGTTTAAATTGAATTTAAAATGTTACTTTTTTTTTACAAAAAATATATTTATTGTTATATAATTAAATAAAAAAATTTAAATCTCATATAGCAAGATTAAATATTTTAATTTACATTTATCTTAGTTTCCCAATTTAATATCAATTAACATCAATAATGTTTTTTTAATATTTATTAGCATATATAATTTTTAATTTGTTTTATTAAATTAACACACAAGTTTTTACTTAAAAATTAAAAATTTATTTTCTAGAAAAATGTAATGACAACACCTATACTCTTTATTATTGGTTTATGTTAAGAAGAATTCATTTGACCTTAGCAAAGCATGGTCAATTAGCTAGTGATACTCTTTTGTATTACTCTATTCCTATTCTAGTGATAATAAAGTTTGTGTTTTACTACATGTTATGTTAGAGAGTATGGTTATAATTATATTTTAAAGTATTTTTTATTTATAAATATATTAAAATAATATTTTTTTTTATTTTTTAAAATTTTTTGATATCAGCACATTAAATGATCTAAAAATACTAAAAAAAATATCAATTTAAAGTAAAAAAATATAAAAATTTTAAATTTTTCTAAAATACTTTTGAAACTTAAAAATAAATAAGATGAGAATCATTTGTTTCTTGATATTCGTGGTTTAGCAGTAGTAATTATTTGGAAGTTCAGTAAAATTAATTTTTTAAAGTTTATATATATATATATATATATATATATATATATATATCATAACATAAAATTATGTTAGAATTGTTTTTAAAACTCTCTTGTTTTAAGTGAAGAAAATAATAATTGGAAGTAAATCGACGTCGGAAATTGAAGGCAATTTAAGGGTTAAGATAAATAATATAAAAGATAGAAGGACAATGTTGTCTTCATATTACTGAAAAAAAATTAAAATAATGCGGCTATAGCCACTCCAGGAGAAGCTAAACTTGAAAAGATATCTTGCTCAGATCCAAAACCACAACAAGGAGAAGAGCGCCATGTCTGGTCCCTCGAGCTGCAGCATTACATCGGTGAGTTCTCTGCTATTGTTGCTTCAATCATGTGATAAACCATTGGATTATGTCTTAATTAGATCCTTAAATTACTATTTGTACAGGTAATTTAGACGAGAGAGTTAGCGACAGGGTTTTGTATGACATTCTAATTCAAGCAGGCCGTGTCGTGGATTTACACATTCCTCGAGATAGAGAAACTGATAAGCCCAAAGGCTATGCTTTTGCCGAATATGAAACTGAAGAAATTGCCGATTATGCTGTCAAGCTATTCTCCGGCCTTGTAACTCTCTACAATCGCACCTTGAAATTCGCGGTGTGTACTTGTCTTCCTTTTCCTTCTTCCTTGTCTTCCTCAAGCTGTAGACCAAAATCTTGTCTTGCTGATCATCATTTCTGTGTGTTTAACTATTATTCTCCTCTCCATGTGATTGTAATTGTTGAGATTTTTTGAAGAAAAGATGATGGGGTTTGAAAATATTGAAGGTTATACTATTTATCTATCAACCTCGTGGAGGCTGGAGCCTTGGCCTGCTTGCTTGCTTATGTTATTTTGGGGTTTGGTTATTGATATATTGTGATTTTATTGAACAGATATCTGGACAGGATAAACTTGCGCAAAATAATCTCAATGGGGTTGTGCCTGTTCCCAATTCTTCTAACAGACAAAGGCCATCTCACCCTGTACTGATTAATAATTTAGAAATCCCTAATCATTCCATGAGGTTGTCGGCACCTAGCAGGATTTCAGCTTACCCTGCAAATGATTCTCTAGGTAATGTGGCTTACTTTATTTTTCTGTCTCCTATTGTCTTATCTGAAAGTTTGTTATTTTTGTTTCTTTCGTTATTTGCTGAGCAAGTTTTTATCTTTCTTCACTGCTAGCTCCTCCTGGTGTAACAAACCTTTCTAATGGATATGGTTCAAATTCCAATGGCAACAGTAATGATAGTGATCGAAGACTTTTTGGGTCCGCAGTCAATGCCATTAGTCGTTCTAGGTCTCGTTGGTATGATACAAGTAACCCTATGCCATATTCCTACTGATTTTTCAATAGAAGACCTTGTAGGGCGCAAAGTCTTATCTGTCACACTGGAAAGTCTCTTTGGTTAATCAGTCAGGTGTAGTTTGTTGTGAATATGTAGAAGGTTTGCAGAAAATGATTTCTTGCCTGCTGTCTTTTGCCTCTAATAGTCTGATTGGATGAGTGTTTGTTTCTTCATTTGCTCGCTTTGTTGTTGTTGTTGTTGTTTTGTATTCGGGGACAGTTTTTCAACTAAAGTGGATAGAACTTAAACCCCAACAGCTAAGTTCTTCCCCATTGCTTTATCTACCTCCTCTCTCTTGGATGGTGTTGGTCCTTTCAATTTTCTGTCAATTCATTTATACTTTTCCCATTTAACAGGAGGAGACAAATGAGGGTCTAGAATGGATATCTAGTGGTCTTATAGCATCCCACCACAAATAATAAAAAAAAAACAGAGAGAGAAGAGAGAGGAGCTTGGAGGCCATTAGTATCAATACGTGATAATATTGTATTAACTTCAATTCTCGGGCCATTATGTCCAAGATTAAGCTAGTTACTGATTAGATTGTTTATTGCACATGTTTTGTTTAACCTTTCTTCATGTCCTACCTGTTGATTTTCTTAATAATAATAATGACTTTTCGGTATATTCTGAATTAACCGGAATTGTTTCTTCCCATCTATAACTGCTTCTGATTTGATATTTGTATGCAACTGTTTTACACTATTAAACCTAGTTCCATTTTTATTAACCAGAAATGTTTTTGTTGTTGTTGGGATGCTTTTTTTGCTGAAAATTATCAATTCAAGATTTACTTCATCAATTATTGGCTAAAGCTGTTTGGAGTGATGATTGTGAGCAAAATAACCATTATTAAGAAAATCATCTTGGTTCGTAAAAAAAATACCTAGCCCACTGTGGGGGTGTTATTGATATTGAAGGTGCATTTGTTAAGTGCCTTCAGTCTGAAAAAAGCGTCGACTTGATGTGTTCTTGGGTTATTTTGATGTTTTTCAAAAAAAAAAAAAAAAAAACATCAATTTGATGTTTGTCAGCCTAAAAACTCTTCTGAATGCATTTATCAAACTCATTACTCTTTACAAGCTTGATTCATGGCTGATGTGTTTGACTTGGTTTGCTTAAAAATGCCACCTGTAGTTTTGTAATGTTTTTCTTTTCCTAGATATTATAATTTGCATGATACCAAATTTTATTGTTACCCAAGTTACATGGGCATTTCCTGAATCCATGCTGGCTGTTGAAATTCAAGTGAGAACTATTTATTGGGGCACAATAAATTTGTTTTCTATTTGAGTTTTCTTAAATGTAGGGAGTTCATACTTTGGAGTCCTGGACGAGTATTCAGCTTGTCTTGTAAATTAATGTGTGTTCTGTTTTCCCACTATATGGGAAAAGCATCAAAAAGATGTTTTGGAAAAAACTGGTACTTGGCACTGTTCATGTTGGGAAAACTGCCCACCATAAAAACAACAGTGTACATGGCTGTTGATTTCAGTATTGTTACTAATCCGAGGTTTGGAAATTGGAAGGGTGAGTTACTTACCAGCTGGGTTGTATGAGATCCGGGTTATCTAACCTGAACTCCTCAACCTTAAGGTTTGCTGCTGGAAGTTTTTCTTTCCTGTTCTCTTTTAAGTAGATATAGGCAATGATTTTCATTTTTTCCCCCTGAAAATTCGGCATTTCATGAGAAACTCAATTTTCTCTGTATACTAGTTTGCACCCTGTTGAATTTAGGGGTATCTTGCTTGCACAATCAGCGTTCTTTAGCCTTCTAATTAAAAATATGGTTTTTCTTCTGAGCTTTGACAGTGGATTGATGGCAAGTGAGATCTCAATTAGGGATTTCAATGATTCATATCTTTTGGTCCTTAGATTGTCTTAGAATGCTTGGCATGTGATCTTCCTGTGAGACAACTTGTATCATCATTAAAGCTTAGGTCGGCTGGCATGTTGATTCTTTTGGTCTCCTTCAATTGCCCCTTGATGTTGTAGCCTTTTCTGAACTAGACTTTGCTAAAGAGCCTTGCATTAGATTAACCCCTGGCAGAAACTTTTTAGAATGAGATGTGTTTTCAAGTGTAGTCCCAAGTTAGTGGCTGCATTATTATGTTTAATAAATAAAACACAGTGCATATAGGAAAATATAATCTGCATATCTGAAAGATTCTCACTCAATTGTTGGTGTATGTTTGTTGTAAAGTAGTGAAGATTCTTGCAAGAACAAAAAAAGAAGAAGCTATTGCATGCTTAAGATTCTAATTTTATCGTGTTGTTCTCACTCTTGTGTATACTTTAGGTGAGATTGTCATATATTTGTGAGTGCATGCTAGTACAATTTGCCTCATTTCTGTCATCATTTTTTCAACTTGTACACAGTGTCTGGTTTGTTTCAAGTATGTACCTGACTTTAATTGTCTTCTTCATAAACCCTTGTTTTTTCTGAAAGACATTTATTGAGCTAAATGTTTACTATGAATAATATATTATTCTTTTCCTCCCTTATGAAGATATGGTAAATTTAAAAAAGCTGGCTTGTGCTTTAGCCCGGACCTTGCAATCTAACATACTGTTCTAAGAAGAGGTGGATGATCGTTCTTTGATAGCTTAATGCTAGAAAATTAAGACTTCAATTATACGCTGAGGAGGATGGATGAATAATGAATAAGAAGGAATGGGATAGACGAGTTGTAGATTGTTTCATTGGATGGACATCTATAGAGGACTTGTGGATTTCTTTCTAGATTATATGGAATGGAAGATTTAAGAAGGCATGAATGACGTGGACATTCTCTCTCCTTTTTTTCTTTTTACCTTACCTTTACTCCCAACGAAGAGATGCCTAGATCTTTTCTCTTCATGTTTAACAAAGTAGATGAAACAGTTGCTTTTCTTCCGCCTCTTTTTCTCGCTTTTCACTTCTGTCCACTTCTAGCCCTGCATGCTGCAGAGCATGCAAAGATCTTGTTCCTTACAAGTATGAGGTTATCGTTACTTGAATCCTGGAGACCTTCATATATTTGTCTATGAAGTTAGATGACTGGCATGCTGACCTTTGATTTGGGTGTCTAATGAACCAATCTTTGGGACAATGGGTAATGCACAGTTGTTATTCCTGCTCCACATCATTAACTGAATGTTTCTGTTTTGCTGCATTCACAATTCACAAGACCTATCTTTAATCTAGATGAGACTATCTGCTGCTGTCCCCCTGCAATTCTCTAAATTTTGGGAATGGAGCTATTGTCATTGTTTGATGTTGGGCAGAACAAATTGAAATACTTCCATATGGTGCCTAAACATGTACTACATCTCAGACGCTTCATGTTCCCAATGCACGCTGCTGCCCAGTATCAGTATCTTCTTTGGCTCCACCCTTTTTAGCCGATGATCTTAGAAAAACAATGATTGATTATGGGAAGTACTGACCAGTGTGCTATTGTGATATCATACGATGCGACCCTATCTAATCCTGCAAATTGTATATGGAATTGATGACTTCTCTTTCCCTTTTTTGCAAGGGAGCTAGAGAATCTGTCGCCATCTACAATTGCTGGATAAGGCCAAGAAACAAACAGAAATTTTGGTTGCTCAAAGGAGTTTGGCATGTATGGACTAAGCAGCTTTGGCTTGCTGCACTTTGGAAAATCCTTTTGGACAAGGGAATTATTGTGGATGTGTTAACAATTCCCATACATATATAGCAATCGATTAATTTCACTGGGAATATGCACTTTGGCCCAAAACAATTCTAATTCCTCAGAGACTCGGTGGCTCTGATGACAATGCAAATGAGGATTTTCTTGCTTGCAGAAATAAAGAAGCTGCGGTGGTCCACGTTTCACAACTGGTCATTGTAATTCGGCTCCAAGCCTCCAACCCGCAGCTGTGCTTCCATATGTAGATTTGACCTCCATAGTAAAGGTTCATGAGTGAAACTGTCCGCATTTTCCAGGGGAGGTCTACTCGCAGGAGATCTGAGGCTAAAAGAATTTATAAGATCTGTAATGGAAGAGTTTCAAAAATATCTTGAAATGTAAATTAAGAAAACTAAGAGCGGAGAACAAAGCCATATAGAGATCTCGTTCCACGGAAGTGTAAAGAATACAATTTTCTCGGGATGAATGTTATTCGTAACATGATAGATCTAAATTTTATGGCGGCACCCTCCCTTTTTTTTTTTTTTTTTTTTTTTTTTATGTGGGTGTCCGGATCAGCTTGCGTGCACCACGACTAATCTCACGGCTCACTGAATACCCTGCAAACCCAGCGGGCATGTAAGGCACCGCGGGGATGACAGGCGTGCATATGAAGACTCGAACCCAGGAGCAGCAGGAGGAGACAAGCCCCCCTACCGCCAGGCCAAGACCCTCAGTACTATGGAAGCACCCTCTTGATTTCCGAGATGTTTGAACTATGAATGTAGTTTTTTATTTAAAAATAATAAAATAATATTTTTTATTTTTTAAAATTATTTTAATATTAGTATATTAAAATGATCTATATAAAAAAAAATTTAAATAAAAAAAAAAAATTCCTTCTAATTTGTATAATTCTTTATTATCAATTGGAAAGACAATGATAGAAGTGAAAAAGCAATTTTCAATAGATCAAGGATTAATCAGAGGGAGGAAAACGATGTGACTTAAGGGTAATAATAATATTTAATTAATACAAAAAGGTATATATGTACTTACTACCTAACATTATATATATAAAAATTTAATGTAAAAAGATCTAAAATCACCTGACCCTATGGTTTAAATTTTTTGACCCCCAAAGACATGTAAATTCACTACACACATTACCGAATAAAAAGACTTTAAGTTTATAATTATTTAATTTTAAGGGTAATTATATTATTTTATTATGCAAAAAAAAAAAACAGCTATACTTCCAAAACAAATTTAAATGATTAATGCATTATATAAAAAAACTAAAATACCCCAAAATAAAAGCATGTTGATTTTTTTAGAATGACAAAACAGTAATTTTATTATTGTAGTA